>JAASAY010000306.1:0-23903 GCA_014822085.1 Fusarium stilboides | reverse complement strand
TGGATGTGAGAACTGGCAAGGATGCGACAGGTGGTGGGTGGGGGCGGGCTCGTAAGGCTGAACAGGGTGCTATTTTCGAATGAGAAGCATTCAACCAGTGGTAGACTAATCCTTGTTAGTGCCACAGGACCGGGGCGTAATGGCGGAGTTTAGATGCAATCATGTCAAAAGGTCAGCGTGGATCCACGGACAATGGAATTCCGGCTAATTCAGGTTGTACCATTGCTCGTAAAGGTACCTGCCGAGACCAGGGTCATATGCAAGCGACGAGTTTCGAACAAAACTTTGAGGACACAGGAAAAGGGCTGGTGGTGAGGTTCTGTTGAGATTCGCCTGGTTACATGTATGCGAAGAAGAGTGGCATCTATGGAGGGAAAGATCCAGCCCACACAGCCACAATTTTTTCTCATTAGTTTGTTAGGTTTTTAAGTCCCCAAGGTTGGAAGCATACAACAGCCACTAGCATGTGCAGAGTGAATAATCGTGTTTGTCGTATCTTTTGTTGTCCCAAGCGTAACTTGGTGTAAAGTCGGCGGGCATCGATCTTCGAATCAAAACGTTGGCAACCCGAGCGAAATCCCATGTAAAACCTGATGGGGATGCTGCGGAGACACATTGAAGATCGTTGCTTGTTGCGTGACCATAGCCAAGGAAAACAAGATGGCATCTCGAAACCATATCCCATCCCGGCTGAAGACCTGTCCAGGTTGGAAATCCTGCATATAATGACAAGGTCTTTGTGGTTTGGGGATTCTCGGAATGTCTGGGGTTGCCAACCCGACGTGGGCCATATGCGAAGAAGGGGTGCGTTCCTAATATTTTTTTTTTCTTTCCTTGCCCTGTGTTGGACTGAGACATAGAGAGATTGCGTTGCATGGAGGCGCAGCGTCGCAGCCATCATTAACCCGAAAAGACAGGCCCTAGTCGGCCTTCTAGAAGCGCGGGCAGCCTTAGCAGCTTGGCATACGTTTCTGTATCTGCATGGTCGTGACCGCCTGGAGGTATAGCATGGACCGCCGATTAGTTACCTCGGCCCTCCACTTGTTTAACGGACCTAAAGCCCAGACCATCCATCGTCGTGTCGGTCGTCCGTGTCGGCCGTCCATGTCCGTGTGTCCAGCCAGCGTCCAGCTGGGCAAGGTTGCCGCCCTCGTCGATCGTCTGTCTTTGATTCGCTACCGAAAAGCTGGAGAAGTTCCAAAACGCCAGCAGGGGAAAGGCGAGACATTGGGCTCGGACCAGACTCGACTGGCTGTTTAATGGGCACGGCATGTCGCTGTTGCATCAACTCGACTTGATCCACGCGTCCTTGTGGCTTGTTGGATATGATAGAGTTAGAAATATGATGATCCAACAGCCATAGCTAAGTTGGGCATGTAGCTTGAACCAACAGAGAAGGCATTCAGAGTTGTACCAACATAATCCTTGACGATAATGCATGTCGATATCATGATTACAAAGAAGAACAATAAACATCCTTGTCGTAGTTGTATGGCACACAGATGTAGTCTAGTATGCATTATGCAGTATGCAATACAAGACGGGATTGAGTGATGTCTTTGGTTGTTTTTTCCGATAAAGCAAGATCCGAACTGCAGCCTTTACAGGAAGTGTCAAAGCCTCAGGCGCCCCTTGCAAGCCTTCCGCCTAACAAGGGATGGCGACGCCCCTCCTTCCCTCTCTGTGTCCAATCACGTGCCTCAGACCGGCCAGTTTCAGCTGAGTCTGTTCTTGTCAGTGTCAGTCACACTCAAGACTGCACTGGACGATCCAAGAGCAAGCACCCACACGCAAGAGTATCGGTTGGATATCAGCATCAATTGAATCAACGGAACGAGAATTTCCAGCTGCAATGACATGCTATGCCATGTCATTGTGGCAGGCATCGACATCCGCGTGGCCTTTCCTTGCAGGCAATGAATACTTTACCAACAGCTACGCAACATGTCTACGGTACAGTCGGCAAATGGGGCAAAATACCTACTCGTTAATCATCATCCTTCAGGGCAGACAGGTCACAGACGTACAATATCAAATCAACAGAGTCGCCAAGATCAAACCCTTCCAGCATGCCAAAGCAAAACCGCAACCTAAATGACGCAGATACCCGCAAGACTGACTCTCGTACCACATCTCGAGGAATTCCAATTGCATGGGCTCTTCCAGACTAGCAAAAGTCCATGGAAGACAGAGCGGCTAGCTCCACCTACAATATTATCCCTTTCAACTTTTTTCTCACCGGATGCAGAGGCAATTTGAATAATGACATACTGCCCCGCCTTTGACGCTCTTGTGATGCCTCCTCACGGCTCTGGCTGGCTGAAGATCAACTACAGTCGCCCGGTTTGTCCTTCTTAGGGATCAGTCTCGATGCTACAGGCGTCCGTTACTGACTTACTTTACCCAAGCAGGGGATATTGACAATAAGCCAGAAGGATCCATAATCTTTAGGGCCGTTACTACTGTACGGATATTACAAACTTGTCGTAAGGTTGCAATGAAGCGCCTCATGCAGGGACATTCTGGACGCCATTACACCACGTTTGGAAAATGCAGCACACCGCTCAGCCTGATGGTTTAGATTCACAGGGCTTCTTCGAAAAGTCTATCGCGAAGTGAACACTTTCGTCAATCCCGTGCGGCAGTGCGTGTCAGACAAGGCCAATCTCGCCGCTCCAGATCTACAGAAAACGGTTCGATACATGCAGCAAGCATTTGCCCTCTGCAGAGGCTTGAGGCTTGCCCAATGCCCATCCCGTTTTAGCCTTGTCTCGCCCAAAAGATCACAGGGCTCGACGTCGTCCCATCCAAGTTGACCAATAGCCGCCAAGATACGCCCCCCTGTCTGGAACAAGCTCGCGACAAGGGTCTGTCTCTGGTCCGTGGCGTCGCGACAAGTAGGGCTCACCTCAGCTGAAATCCTCAATTTAGTTCGCCATCTGGCGTCACTCCCTCGCCAAACTGATCAGATTTGGGTTTGGTCAGGGAACTAATCTGCAGGGCTCGATGGGGTGTCTGCGGGCTCTGGGGCTCGAAGCAGATTGCAGTGCGATCGTGGGGCATCATGGCCCAGGGACGGCCGGCTTGGCCAAGCGACTTCTGTGCCTCTGACGCCTTCTTTGACCATCTCGCGCTGAAAACAGGGATCCCATCTTGTGCAGTCTGCAGCAAACGGCTCTTGCGACACGCCCTGAGGGGTTTGGCGCGAGCACTTCGTGTGCCTTTGCTTTATTGAAACCCACACCATCAACTAATTCGCGTTGACTCTATTCGCCGATGACCTGGTTGCCAGCTGCAAGTTGACGGTTGGCGACATGCGCGCACGCGGTATATCGAGTTCCTTTGTTCGACTTTGGTTGACGGCCCAGCCCAGCTCAGCTTGCAATGTCATTTCCATCCCACGCCTTTCCCTAGGATCTCACACCCTGTGGCCTGTGTCCGATTGATGTTTCATCTAACAATCCCAGTCACTTCTCAATTCACCATGAGATCATCCAGAAAATATCGCATAGGGCAATCAACAGCCCGCCGTATTCCGTATTGGCAGCATAGCGAGGCTTTCGTCGGGAACAACCTCTTGCGGTTCAAACTATCCCGACAGAGGCTGAGAGGCCACGCATCTTCTGACATTGCCAAATCCTGACATTCGTCTAGAAACCCGACTCCACTTATCAAAGCCACCCCTAAAAGTCAACCGTCTTCAAGTGTCGTACCCACGTCCCGGGACCGAAGCCACACCTAGTCTCGATTGGTAGCGTTTTCGAAAGAGGCTGTCTGAAGCGTTTCTTTTCGCTCCTTTGCCAAACAATCCATGCTTAACTACTCCGTATCCCCAGCCTAGACTCTTGAAGAAACAGGGCGTGTACGAGAGAGGGTGTCGTACTAACATTTGGCCTGGATGTCATCAAGTGATGCGCTTGGCTTGCTACATGCTGGCCATGTTGGCCATACTTTGGCCGCTTCTCTCAATTCATATACGATTATCATATAAGACTCCGTGTCCCCAACTAGGTTACCCTCCTCATATAGCGGGTATTGCTCGGCCTTTGATCCTTTGTCCTCTTACATGCGTCTCGAATAACAAGCTTCAACCCACGCTCGAATTGCTCCATCACTACTCAAGTACCATCTTGACTCGCTCCGACTCCCAAGATAGCTCACAGTCCCTCCTACCATATTCGCTTCGTATTACTGAGACACCGTCTGACAACATTCTTCTGATGTAAGTCGGCGTTACCGACTCCAGTAATACTTCACCTTGAGTTTTGCGTCGGGCGATATTTCGTGATCGAGTCATCAAGCAGATAATCTATCTGATACAAGCCACCACCAAGTTCATTTCGAAACATACAAAGCTTACTCAGGCACCTCTTTTCTTCAAACGGAAACTCCTTTTCCTGACTGATCAAGCGCCCTTAACCGCGGTGCTTAAAGAATAGCCTTGGATCGACATCGCCCGAGGCCACCGACAACCCTGTCATTCAGCCCAGCCCAGCCTTCTTCTCGTCTTGTTGACTCCGCCCTACCAAACCAGACGAGGATTGTCAACGCAACGGGCAAGCATCCCCCCAGAAAGTCACCGTCTGACCGCAGAAGTAGAGTGACTTGAAGGGCCCCGCCAAGTCGCCGACGGCGCCAAATTAAGTTTCCGCGAATATATCAATCAATCATTCAGTTAAACGACGCACCATGCCCGTACCAAATCGAGGTGTAGCCCAACTTACACCTGACACCACCTTGACAACATCTACTTACAACAACTACTTCAATAAGCTGCCTCCCTCGCTGCAAACTCTCCAAACTGGGCTCGCACTTTTTGCTGTTGCTGTAATCGCACGCTTTTGCGTCCTTCGGCTCTACCTATGGTTGCGACAGATGCGCGGTCTAGACCAGCAAATCCTCCCTACTAGGTCCGCTGTCTCATCCTTGTCGTATCCTCGAGTATTGCCGTCGCAACCTATCTGGACAATGAATGAGAAGTTCATTACGCAGCCTGCCAACCACGAGGAGGTTATTGGTGATGGAGATGTATTGCAAGTCAAGCCGGCAGAGAAGAAACTGGCCATCAACCCCAACTGGCAAAGTACGGACAATGTCATGTCTAAGCATGTCATGTCGCGGCCACCTCCTGCACCACCTCTGACGCCGCCTGAGCTGAGTACCGCTGTCTTTACATTTGAAGACCGCCCGCGACCAGGTGAGGATAGCTTCATCCGTCAGCCGAACCCAGATTACATGTCGTCAACAACGAGCGCTGTTCTACCTTCCAGCTCATCATCACCCTCCATCCCACGTCGGCGCTCTTACAACAAAACTCTTCCTATCGGGGTTCCCGTTTCTCAGTCATCTCAAGGCATGTCGGATATTGCCGATCTTACCTTTTCGCCCAGTTCCTACCCACCAGCAAGTCCGTTACTGCCACCAGCCCCACCAAACGCAGGAACCGTCGAGATCGGCGTGCAGGGCGAGATTATCGGTGTTCTAGATGCCGAGGGCGCCGGTTGGACAAGACATACGCGTGTCTATGGCGGCGGTGTCTGTCTTGCGTGTGCGGCCTCCGGCGGGAACCATGGAGGCGGTTTCTACGGCGCAACGGTCCGGCCTGAGGAGATGCGATGACGAATTGTCATGTTTCGGATTGACCACGGTGTCTTGCTGTCAGTTGACATATCTGACCAAATATGATTGGCACTTGTGTTCCGGCTTAGGATTCCATGTGTAACGACCATTTACGACTTTTGATATTAGGGTGGATGTGGTACAACAACCGCGCTTCGCGGCAGGCTACTATTGTCTTGCTTCTGCGACCTGCGGCTTGCACCGTTGTTTTGAAGCGGCTCATTGTCTCACTTGGTTCTGCTTGGGTTTGGATGTTCATTTTGCGCCGTTTCAGTATAATATACCCCTTAAAGGTACTTTATTGGCTATCAGGCCACAGAAGCATGGAACTGAGGATGTATTTCATAAAGCTACTCATGTCGAGGTTTGGATCTTGGCTCATGATGAAATAATGACCTGTTTTTTGTCAAAGTCGTACATCTATATCATATTCTCCGACGCCACAAGTCTCACAGCGCAACTGCCCAGGCCATTCTCGTTGACAAGTATCGGTATATGCATTCCAAGCCCCACATTGATAACATAGCCAAGCCGCTCACAGATCTATTCAACAAGTTCCAAAGGTTGCTGCCGACTTCCAATCGGACCCCATGGGTCGCTTCTCGGGCCAGTATTCAACTACGTGTATCAAGTAAGCAGTCTCAAGGCCATATCACGAGCTTCCAGAGATGAAGCTCTCGTCAGCCTTACAGAGGAGCCAACCAAAGTCGATTCCTTGCAAGTGCTTATCGTAGGACTAAGCCTCGGACTTGCCCCAGAAGAAAAGATACCCGATGCCCGAGAAAGGTCGCCGAATACAGTAACATCCCGGGAGATCCTCACGAAGCTGGGAGGTGTACTGTAGCTATCAAGGGCTAAGAGGTAGGTATCGTCGCGCGTCATCCAGCCTATGCAGTCTAGGACGGAAGATCAACACCAACGACTTACAGCAATTACCGGATTCAGTTGATTACCCGCCATCCCAGTCTTACCGGGCGCCATGATCGGCGATGTGAACCGAGTCTTGGCCTATGATAGCTCCACAAGGTAAGCCCTTTCGAACAGGAGGAGAGCACAAGGGGGGCGGCAACGGCGCTTTCACATCGGTTTCTCTGTTTATTCCCCCTTCCCCTCCATAGTGGGCAAAACGGGTGGGAAATGAAATAGAGATCTTACGTGAGACGAAAGGAATCCCAGGGCCGTGTGCGGTGAGCGGGTGATCACGGGGAGGTTGCGGCCATGGCTCTGGGGGTGTGGTCTTCTGTCCTCTGTGATGAGACGGACAAGGAGATTACCTGCATGTCCTTGTGACGAGGGAGTTGTTGTGTAGGGCTGATAGTGCATGTTGGACGGAAATAGAGTCGTCAGTGAGAACAGGGAGGGTCGTGTAGATGGAGTAGACAAGGTACGATCAGACCAAATCTGCAAGGTAGTCTTAGCTAGTCTCAACGGTCAGAAACAAGGCGCCTCCTTGGATGATGGCTTTTGTGGGGAGGAAACATAATAAAACAGACCATGAGAAGCAGGTTCCAGGATTATCAAGGTTGTTGCTGTTTTGACATGCAGCGGTTCGGAGGAGATGGTATAAAAGGAGCCGGGAACTTGACTTTTTGGAACAAAAGGGACTTTTGTCATGACGTGTTTGTTCACCCTTGGAAATGAAACACTGCTCCTGCTGCTGTGATATGCTTTGCTGTTGCAGAGTGTTGTTGGCTGCATGTAGGGAGGAGGTTGATGTCTTTCGAAAATTAATGCCCCTTTTGGATGCTACCTACCTGTCCGCATTTGGATTGTGCAGATTTGGTGTGTGTGGTATCATTTATGACGGCTACATATGGTTAAAGGACTTTGTAGTTCCTGATTTTATGTCCTATAGGCTTGGGATCTTTGGTCAGGGATCTAGTGTCACTCGCGTTTTGCAGGTGATATACGTTTCTCTACTTCCTTTTCCCCATGTTTCATTACTCTTCTATGACGATTCGTCATCCTGATGCTTCTGGGGGCTCCGCCATACCGGTCTTGATGTATATTGTGTTGCGTGGGTTCGAGGGTGTGACTTGTCCTGACAGCTGGATTCTGCAACTTCAACCAATGTTGAGAAAAGTTCTAGCCTAATCTCCCATCCAAGATCTGCAATGATACCTGATCGGTATAGACTTGGATACATGGTGTTCTACAGAGACGATGAGGTCGGGAAGGCTTCCGAACAAGACGTCCTGTTCCTGGCGTAGCTCCTAGGGTTCTACTTGGTCAATCATTCTCATTGGCGAATATTATTATCTTTATTCGATATTGAAGTTTAAAATGTCTCTACTAATTCACTGCAAGGCTCCAAATCCACTTGGTTGAAGTCGGTATAACCAGCCAGGCGGGTTAGTAAATAATCGATACTCTGCCTAACTTTAGGATAAGTTGCTATAAGAATTAGAGCATACTTTAGGCTAAAGATATCCTAAAGAGCTTATATTATTTTGTCATTCTTTACCTAAAGTTAGGTAGAGTGCCGATTGTTTAGTGGACCGCCTGCCAGCCTGGTGAATTGCCAAGCTCAACTTGAGGGAACTGAGCATCCTTACAGAACGTTGATCGAGAAGAGAGGGAATGCTTCTGAAACAAACCATGAGCGCGATATTTTCTCTGGTCCTTTTTGTGGCAATCCAAGCGTGCTAGCCACGCTTCTGATGGAAGATTTGGATCCAACAGGCTACGTGTGTGCTCGTGGTGAGAGGGTTATACTAACAGAAGAGTTTCCCGTAGGTGTTCCTGATTTCACTCATAGCTCAAACCGATACCAGATTCCTATAAATTGGTTCGTAAATCATGTTAATAGGGTTCTTGTCCAAGGGTTTCCCGAACTGGTGGTATGCTCTGCTGAGTTGGGAAGATGCATAATCTGCTAGTCAACATTGCGTTGCTCAGGCTACTCGTTATCATCTTCACAGAGATACTGGCGCTATAATCCCTTTTTTTTTTTCCCTTGAGTTCAAGTGATAAGTTTGCCGTTGTGACTGCTAGGCCTACCGTGTCTGCTAGATGAGACTCTGGATAGCAGGCTCTTGAAGATAGACAGAGCAGTATCTCATACTGATAACGAAGGCAACGCTCATATATCACTCTTCGTCACTTTCAATACTGGATCTTGATTGTTACCAATTGTTGTTCCTTACTTTTTGGTGGGAAGCAGTAGCAAACTGAAGATCACCTTGAGCTGGCTGCTGCTGCGTATCGCGACCGACAAGTGTTCATTCATTCCGCCATACTTCCGCTATAGCAATACTTACAGTAGGTGGGGACACTATTAAACGGGCGTTATCTCTTAGAATCACTGTTTGGTTTGCTTGCGGAGAGTCTGCACTTAGGACATTGTGATTTGCCAGCTGGAATCTCTAACGGGCCGGGAGCAAGACTTCCTAAGCAGCTCAACAACTGTATATTTGGAGATCTGTATGATTGGGTTTTGCTACAGACTTATGGATGGAAATGTTCCAGACAAGGTGCGTCATAATATGCGTCGTTTTGACGACTGTAGTGGTTCCCAACATCATGTTACACTATGAGATGCCGCGGTCTTGTCTGCAAAGTTTGCAGGTTGTTTAACAAAAGATGATTTTCCATCCCCATTTCTTCATGATTTAGGTATACAGCATGTTCTTGTATTTATAAATGAATCTCTATGCCTCAGTTTGGACCTGGCTCATGGTTTACTGGTCTAGATATGTACCCATCAATGGATAGGTATGTTGTCAACTTATGAGCTAGTTCAAGGTTTTTGCAGTATCAACAAACTACTTTATAGACTTAAACTCAAATTCATCACAAGTTCACACCTCGGTCGCATCTACCCCGGATTCAGGCGTTTGGCCGGTACCATCTCGAGCGCCGTGTCCACGATAGTCTGGAGCATGACTCGACCCATTCCAAGACAGTCCCGACAATCCGGACCAGGCTCAACGGAATTGCCGGTGCCAACGTTAAACAACTGTAGTACCGTTGAATGAAACTCCTGTTAGTTAGTAAATGTGTTACTAGTGCCTGTTAATCCAAACCTTCGAGCTACAAGCATTAAACAAGGTTTGCTGGACCTGAAACTGGTATTGACCGACTCGTGGCAGGCGTGCGCATGATTATGACAATGATTAAGTTCAAGCCATTGAGACCATAGTTATCTGTCAATCAATTAATGTTGAACTAGTGTCCAATGACTGCTTGAACACTCATGATGCGTTGAAGTTGCGTGCGGCATCCTGCATCAGATGTACAGGGTAGCTCAACTACAAATGTGTCATAACTGCAACACGCGGCGAAGGCCGAAAAACAACAAAACTAGTCCCTACGCTTAAAAGCATAGATCTCGTTCTTTAATTACAAGGATCGCAAACCCCGTGTTGATTGAATTCAATAGCTTGACGCTATGAAGTTGAACTACTCGGGCATAACCGCGATGGCGGCTGCAAGTCTGAGACAGGCAAATCACAAGAGCAGCTCTAGACCGTCGGTTACACGCAACGCTAATACAAAAAAGCAAAAAACCGAAAAATGCAGATTGGATTGGGAAGAAGTCCCCCCTTGTAAGCGCCGTGGAGTTCATCTGGTGGTTGCACATCTGCAAGCGATTGCACAGTTGCATTGTCATGTTGTACCGCACCTTCATCGAACGAATAATTGGGTGCTGCGCCGTTGGGACGCGCGATAAGGGCGGCTGGTGGGTGTTGATATTGGGCTTGTTAGACGCGTTGCTGCACGGGGTCATTGTATCTGAACATAGTCGGTGAATTGTATACAGTATAGCAAGAGGACCGGGAGCAAGCGCCAGTTTCAAAGCGTGCATGTTCCAACTGGTTCGTGATGTTGCTGCAAGGACAAAGACGGTATAGTCTTTGAAGTGTTGGTTGTGCTGGGCGCCAATGTGCATATTTTTGAGCATCGCATTTGTCCAAGATATGCACCGTGGGAGATATTGGCCGAGACTGCATATTCGAAAGAGACACTCAGCCAACAACCTATACCACTGAAACGACACAGAACCAACACACATTCCCAGATCATGACCAGCAAGAATGATTGATTCCCGTATCTCCCCGTGCACCCGCCAAGGGCAGAACGAGGGGGATCCAAGACATGTCTCTGACAAGTATCAGCTAGTCTGAAGACACGGAGCGGGAATCTAATCAGCTAGCGCAGCCTTAGGGCATGTTGTCTTGATCATGTCTTGCCTTGCCTTGTCTTGTCTTGCAAGCTGTCGAGTTTTATATCGGTAAAGTTTGTGCATTGAGTTTGAATACGACTATTAGGGTTCGAAGGTATAATCCTACAGTACAGTTACACAAACTCGAAACTCTCTTTTTGTGTGCGTACGGTAGCACGTACCTGCGTCGGGTTGCAGGATGACACTCGCTTATTGACTTATTCGGTGGCTAGTGTTTCGTTTCTCGATGGCTCCAGACAAGGGTCCACGCTGCATCAAAGCTCATTCCAAAAGTTGAGCCACGTCCCCAAAGGTGCAGCTTGATCAAAATGAACAGACAATGGGGCAAAAGCCACCAGGCTATTTTAGCATAACAAGACACGTAACGTACCTGAGGCTCCCGTTGACGATGTAAATTTGGAAACAAACAAACAAAGGCAAAAACTGAAGCCTTCGGTTCGTCTGAGAAATAGGCAAAGCGCGTCACTTTTCAACGGCACGTGTCGCGTCGGCCAGGGTCTTGGACCTAGCCCGGCCTAGCCCCCAAACCCTGACGGGGCAGAGCAGGACAGGGCAGGCCAGGCCAGGGCGATGGATTGAAATGGAAAAATAGTCAAGGAGGCCCGCGGTTATGAAACATCTCGGGACGTGGGGAAAATACGAATCGAGTTGTGCCCGGGCAATCAACTGCGAGGCTGCCGACAAGGGACAAGGGCCTTGAGCACTGCTGACCATGATAGGCATCAAGCTGCCGAATCCAGAGCCCAAAGAAGGAGAGAAAGAGATTCTCCCTGACTGACACTTGAGCAAGACGGGATGGTCCGTTCCCCAAGATTCAGGTCAAGGTGACCCTGTGTGTCGTATATGCATGCGTGTAGCTGTGTTGGTGTTGATGCTAAAGGCAAAGCTAGCGGTAACCCCGATGGAAGGGCTTCGAGCAGAGCCAGAGCTGAGACTGAGAGAAGCGTCAATCAATAAGACCCTGTAAATAGTCAATGTCAGCAGATATTATTGTTATTGCTCCGCCTCATCTTGTCCGATGAGTCCGGTTATGACGAAAAAAGCAAGCAAGCAAGACATGCTTTGCATGGCGGAGCCCATCACGGGCGATCCATGACAGGGTTGGATTTTGACAGGAAATAGAATCCCAACAGTGAATGGCAGGCATGTCTTTGTTCCTTCGACGTAGTTGAAACTGGGATAATTAATTGCGACTGACACTCATCCTTGGCTTGCTGACGATTGTTCTGCTCGGGACTCGGTTCATTCCTTGGAAAGCTATGATAATTGCTATCTTTCATCCCAGTGGCGGCTGTCATCTCCGGTGTCTCGCTTCCATCACGATGTTTCGTTTATGGATCAGAACAGAACAGTGACGCTCAGACCTGCTGGAGTATCTGAATGCCACCTTGACAATTCACGGAATCCTCCTATATCGACGTGGCATGCTCTCCTGGGCGTCCTGGCCTTCCTTCGCCCGATATAGCACCAACCAGATAACACAAAGAGGCACAGTCAAAGGAACTCCCGTGAACAAAGTCGAGACAAGAAATGGATGCCGATCAGGCCGTTACAAAAAGCGGCAAGGATCCATCCTTCCATCACATCCGACGCTTCAATCCCCTGAATGGCCTCGTATGATTGGCGGCATCAAACGCCAAAACGCCGCCTGGAGACTGTGCCCCCCTGGCTTTAACCCCTTGGAGGGCTGCTTCATGTCCGTCGCGGCGCCCGCAGGCGTCTCTGATTGGAGATGATGGACCATCTAGGACCCTTGTCGCGTTGTGAGTCGTTGTCCACTTGCATGTAAGCTCCAGGAGGCGTTTTTGTTTAGCGGGTGAGTTATCGAGAAGAGTCGTAGTGCATTGCATGAGCGAGCTCTCTCAGTCTTTGCCAGGTGGCCATCCCCACTGAAGGAGGTCCTTTTCAGGTCCTTACTGGGCTGTCACGCGCTATCTGGTAAGAGACTACTGCGCGATCAAGTTAGTATCTTCAGGTGTTATTTCGAGACACTCATTGGCCACCGTGAGGGGAGCTTTTGCCTCCATGGATTCCCATCTGCTCATGCGACAACTGAGGACACTACCATGACTCCTACCGCCCAACTGCTAGGTGTTCGTATCGCAAATGAGCTGCTTTTGTGCGCATTCGTACCCTAACATTTCCTTGCTTGCAAGCGAATGTTTAATGGGGTGAACGTCGTCATCAATTAAACCTTTTGGTGAGTCAGTGCCCATAAACACATGGATTAACGTAACCGAGCATCAAAGAAATCCATGTTCCCCAGTCATGAATGAGGTGATCAAAGTTAGGTCGATCTCGTACTGTGTTCAGACACTGTCGATGCCCCTTGCCCGTTCCTAGCTCTCATTGCTAAGTACCTAGTCTGTGGTAGCGCGCTGGCCACCAAGTGAACGTACCGTAGCCCTGTCGCTTCATTCCATCTGTCCAATCCTTACTGCCGGGCGTTTCTACTTTCTTTACTCTGGGTAAGCCTACACGAGGGGAAGCTGCCCTGGGATTGGGAGAGGATGCTATATCCAAAAATGGCCCAAGGGGCTGGCACACACGCTCACTGGTTCAAAGGACATTGTGATGCACTGTACACTCTCTGTCCATTCAGAGCCTTGGAACGACGCTCCCAGCTCTTAGGTTTGGTTCGCTGCAGGCGGTGGGAAGGTACCTGGCAAGCCTACAGTAGGTACCTGAAAATTCACTGTATACTGGCAGGCACGATCAAGCCACTGCACAGTATCGCCTCCGTTCGTTCCTTCCTTTCCCCAGCACACCCGCCCGCCAAGCAAAGGGCTTCCGTGGTTCCCACATTTCCCAGTCCTGCTCTTTCTCCATTTGACGCACTCGCGCGCTCTCACTTCTTTCTTCCCTCCTCCACTCCTTCCTTCCTCCGTCTCGACTTAAACTCCACCACTTCCTTTTTTTCCTCCTTCCTCTCCCCTTCGCCCACTATTTGCGCCCTTCCTTCTTTTCATCTCTCACCTCACCTCTCTTCTCCTCCCTCTTTCCCGCGTCGCCTCGGTTGCACCGCATCCTCAAATCTCACTGCGTCCGCGTTTGCGAGTCACTTCGTTCTCATTTGCTCGCACGTCTTCGCTCTCGCCCGCTTCGCACAGCACCGCAACGCAAACCAAACAATTCCACCAAAAACGACAACGGAAATTTGAAGGAACAAGATCAAAACCTTTGAGGTTCTGGAAGGCGCATCTATTAGTGATACCTGAAAAGCCCATTTTAATCTCTGTATTATTCTTTCGTCGATTCTTTGCCTTATCGCCTATTCCGCCTCCGGTCTGCGGATACACCACAGCTTAATCTCGACACTGTCATCGAAAAACAGACTGCGAACAGACTTTCACCCACAAAATAATCGAAAAGCAAAAACGTACCAAAAAAAATTAAGAGGAGGACTCGATAGAAGGTAATACCTGGATCATTCACATCTGGATAGACAACGTTTGGAGGACGTTGTCTGATTGAAATTGTCTTGGAGAGACAATAACCAGCTGGTGCTCGCGTACTCGCCGCTTGAGCGTGAATTAAATCTCACCCATTCACAAATTCGGGTTTCAGTCACCTGATCACGGTTCGAGCAAGTCTCTACGTTGAAGCTTGCTTCTTCTGATCCATCTCGTCAAGAACCTTTTTCCGTCGAGGGATCATCTTTCATCTTCGCCACTCGAAACTTCGATATCCTCCTTCCACTGATTGCGTCTTCGCATCGCCCTTTCATTCAACAATTTTCGCTTGTTTACTGCATCGATTACTCCGGATTCTAATCTTTGACAAGTTTAAGACTTGTCATCTGACACTCTCTCGACTTTTCCTTCAGCTCTCAATACTTGCGGCTTCTTGGATTTGCGTATTTTGGCCTCTCGCAACGCAACATCTTCCTCGACATACGTTTCATCGGCAACCTGTCGAGATTTTCAACGTTTCGTCGATTTTATCGATATACCCACAACGCATAATTTATTCGGCTTGATTTCAACAAACCCTACTTTCTAATCCGACTGACTACTTTCTTGAACACAAGAATTAGTCAAATCACGTTCTCTGTCTTTTTCATTATCTCTCGAATCTTTTAGATCCGCGAATCCCGCTTTGAGCTATGGACGCAGGCGGTCTCGCTCAAATGTCTTCCAACGGTTTCGCTCCCAACGGCCTCGCCATGCCCAGCGGTGGCCTCGCTGCCCGCCGAGGTGGCCAGAACCCCAAGCCGCTGTCGTTCGACTCCATCAACCAGAACAAGGATAAGGACCCTGGTGTTCCCACCCCTCGCACCAGCCGCTCTCATCTTCTGGCCGGCCTCAGAACAGCTCCCAAGTCTGCTACTGCTGCCTCGTTCGGCCCGCAGTCTCCCACCACGCAGCATCACGCCCGCAACTCCATGGCTGGAAACGCCTATGGCATGGGCCAGGACAACGCTTACAACGCCCCTAAGACGGCTTACCCCCAATATGGCAACCAGAACAACTACAACTCCATGATGAGCCAGCAGTACACTGTTGAACAGGTCTTGGCGCCTCCTGAGCTCTCCATTGAAGAACAGAACCAGGAGGGTATGGACCCCAACCTGTATGCTCAGCTTCTTGCTACCAATATGTACTTGGCCCAGCAGCAGCAGCGCCTTCAGCAACAGCTTAGGAGCGTGCAGGCTGCTGCCCAACAGTTTCAGCAGCTCAACCTCAACAACCCCCAGATCACTCAGCAGCAGATCGCCCTCTATGAGCAGCAGCAACAGCTCCGAAACATGCAGCAGCAGCTCAGTGTTCAAGCCGCACTTACCCAGCAGGCTCAGCAGCAACAGCTTCAACAGCAGCAGCAGCAGCAGCAACAGATTTACTACAACCCCATGACCGGCCAATACTTCGTCGAGAACCAGCAGCCTTCTGTTCAGGTTACATCACCTTACAACGAGCAGCCTTCCACTCCCGGTTTCGGCGGTTTCCAGCAGCAGAGCACCCCTTCAGTCCAGGTCTCGCCTCCTGTTGAGTCTCAGCCCTTCTCGTTCCGCAGCAACTCTCCTCCTAAGCGTTACGAGTCTCCCACCGAAGTTGCCCCTCTTCCTCCGCCTTCCGCCAACGCTTTCCGCCGTGGACACAAGAAGGCCTCATCTCTTGCTCCCGTCAACAGTGCTCTCGCCTCATCTCTTTCGTCCGATGCTCCCAAGTCTGCTGGCCCCAAGACTTCCACTTTCCCCATGACTCCCTTGACCGGTGGTTACGGACCTGGCCAGGCTCGTGCTGGAGAGCACCCTGTTCGCCAACCCCGTGGTCCCCCTTCACTGGACGAGCTCAAGGCTAAGCCCACCGCCAAGCATGAGGGAAGCAAGAACTTCTCTGCTCGAACTCGTCGTTCCGCTGTCCACAACCTCGTCCGTGCCGGCCTCGAGCGCCGCAAGGGTACTGGTAGCTCTTGTGGCAGCATGAGCCCCGTTTCCGAGACAGCCGAGGAATCATCGACCCCTATCACCGATAACGAGTCCGACTCCGGCCGCAGCGGATCTGGCAGCCTGGCTGGCGACATGGAGTGCCCTAGCTCGCGCACTTCTGCCAGTGGAAGCTGGGGTGCTATTGGTTCCGACCGTCCCAGCTCTCGCCAGAAGGCCCGCAACAGCGTCGATAGTGTGGAGAGTCTTGGCTCCAACGCCGAGAGCGAGAACAGCTCTTTCGCCAACGTGTTTAAGAAGGGCGCTCTGCGAGCAGCCAAGGCACAAGACTCGGCCGATAGTCAGCGCAAGGCACCCAGACTGGTGCTCACCAAGAGCACTCCTGCTGCTTAGAGGTGACGCTTCGGCTAATAACCCTCACTGTCACGATTTATGCGACCGGACTTTTTTTCTGTTCATATGACTGCTCGGACTGGCGGACTGCATTTTGATGGTTATCGTTTAGTCCTTTTCTGATCACGCTGGGAGTCTTGTTACCATCTGCATGGGGTGGATGAAACACGTTTTCCTTGTTCTTTTTTGCGAACTTTTACCATTACAGAAGTTTATAATTCGCTTCACAGTCTCTCCTTCAGACTTTTATACTTCGTCACGACATTGGGGGAATCGCCCGGGGATAATCTTGTCTCAGCCTAGATGGACGAATGGGTTATTTGGGGGTTGATGAGGAATCTTTATACCAATGAGGATGAGAACCATCACCGGGGAACAAGCCTGGTCTGAGAACCTCTGCGAGGCAATCGGCCAGCCCCTGATGTGATTCACGGCCGGCGTTCCTGCGGGGACAGTGTTTCGGCAAATTTGATATTTGCTTTCGTTGCATTCGTTATGTTATTTCACATGTCTTTCTCTGTTACTGGTCATACATAACCCGAGTGTCAGGAAACTGGGTTCTTTCGATGATGTCGAGGGGGTACATAGACAGTTGGAAGGCCTAAAGTCCTGTCATGGTCCAAGATGTGCTGGTAACGGGTAGACAAATCCATAGATAGTTTTCAATGGCACAATCACAATTTGAAAGCCACTTCATATTTGCTTGTTTTATCGTGACTGGTATAGATGGCAATTACTCAACAGTACTTGACTATGTGGAAGACCTTCAGGTCTGTTATTTAGAGGGACCAATAGTTGTTGAAGCTTGCCCTTCTCAACTCAGGCTATGATCCCTCTCTTGGCACATGTTTGTCGCGCATTCTATGTAGTTATGTAGCTGTCGTGGTTGTCGTATCGCCATTTAGCTTTCGGTGTGTCCATTCACCATTGAACTCAGCTCTGGCGACATTTCTACCACAGCAACGCAACTCATAATCGAGAAGACGTGTTTGCTCATGGTCAGATTCATCCAAGATCTAGAGCTTACGAACCATGGTCGTCTTTTCATCATGACTCTACAATCATATGAGCCACTGCACCTAAGATTCCGTCTCGATCCAGTAAACAGAGCGGAAACCACTGTTGACAGCATGTCGGTACGCCACGAGTTTTGCTACGATAGAATAAGGCTTATCCTAAACTTAGGCATGCCCTGCTCTAAACTAAGATGTTCAATCCTAAACTTAGAATCCATCCTTTCCTCATCGCAGAGCCTACTCATTCGCCGCGTTACAGCTCAAATCTCTAAATTTGGACTTCGTCCTTCAACAAACACATCTGGTTGGCTTCCGTAGCTCAGTTGGTTAGAGCGTCGTACTAATACTTCATACCGAGTATCCGGTGATGCGAAGGTCTCAGGTTCAAGCCCTGGCGGGAGCAATCCCAACGCCTTCCAGATATTCTTTTTGCAATTTTCTGCATTTATTGAGTATCTTTTTTGCGGTGTCATGATATCGTGAAGTATCATGATGGTGTTGTGGTCGGATTGGTGCGGAGCGTGATGTGTAGGGGAAAGAACTACACTTGGAAGGAACGACTTAATGAGGAAACCCACAAACTCGATAGCATAGGCGATATGGAGTAGAGTGTTAACATAGTGAATTGCTTCATATTGATCTTATTTTTCATTTATTGTCTTTTGTTGTTTATTCTTTGCATGGCCGCAGTTCATATGCGTTTTCCCACATCATATCTATCATGGTATAACAACCATCAA
This sequence comes from Fusarium stilboides, assembly GCA_014822085.1. Classification (NCBI taxonomy): domain Eukaryota; kingdom Fungi; phylum Ascomycota; class Sordariomycetes; order Hypocreales; family Nectriaceae; genus Fusarium; species Fusarium stilboides. Next base: position 5,564 of record JAASAY010000306.1, on the reverse strand, counting down.
CCCCCCTTATTCTATCATGCCGTGCGTTTTCATGATGCATCTCGCTCATAGCTTGTCTTTATCTCTTCGTTTCCTTTCAGTTCTGTTCAGTTCGTCATGGCCATTTGCTCTCGCCTGGCATGCGACTCCGTCTCTTACTTATACCCACTCGTTCTGATACTCCTGGAAGGCCGGCTGACGCTAGGCTGCTATCTCTACTACTGAGTCCATCGCGACTACTCGGCGCGCGGCCTACGTTCTCCTTATTGCTCAAGCTGCTGTCGCTGCGGCCTACCAGTGGAAGTTCGCCGCGTGAGCTGAGGGCTGGGCTGTTGCCATTGGCACTGATCCCGATAGCCGACCGAGCGCTACTCGAGGTGGCTAACGATGTACGAGGGAGGCGGCTCTTCCCAGAAACAAATTCGCCGCTGACACGTCGGGGGATGCCTGTTGGCCCGTCCCTACTCCGTGGCCGATAGAGTATTCCCTCTCGCTCTCGTTCAACGGCAGCTGTCCGGCGCGGACTGGCTGCTACTTCGATATAAGCGTTACCCGCGAGACTGGCACGGCTCCTATGGGTAGGCGTCTGCGGTACAGACATAGACGAGTGCAAGCCAGGAGGTGTATAACTTGTGTTGCGTCGGGATCCCGACCGTCTTGATGATGTGGCGCTTGGCACAACACTGGGCACACCCTCGTTGGGTCTTCCACTAGGCTCAATGTTGGACCGCACGAGCTCTGAAGCGAGGTTGCGTACAAGGACAGCTGAGTCCTTCTCTGATAGTGTCTGAATGGCAGCCATGAGAGACCGCACTTGAGAGCTGTTGAGTGATCTCGTTCCATCACCGCTGCCCAGTCCAGGCTCGCAAGCATCCATGATAGTCCTCACCAGTCTGAGGAGGTTAAGCCGCACGACCGCCTTCTTGTGGCCTAACCGCTGCGCAATGCCAGCAAACATCTCGGGCTTCGCCAGCGACGCCGCGACTGAAGGGCTAAGGCGCAGTAACTTGAGGAGCGGTTCCAGTAGGTTAGAGTCAAAGGCGTTGACCCTGTTAGTTCCAAAGCAACTGAGAATGGCTCGTGTGAAGCCGCCGTCAGCAAGATGGGTCTCTACGTTGGCTGTTTCCTCCTGAAGCCAGACCAGGATAGCGTCAAGCGCAGTAACTTGCCAGTACTGGTCTGTAAGTAATGACACGTAGAAATTGAGACCCTTATTCTGCCACAGGTATCTACGGCCCTTTGATCCTGAGTGAGCCATGTCACAGAGTATCGGGAGGGCAAACTCCTTCGGGGGACGGTCGGTCTGCATGATTCGGAGAAGAAGAGGGATGATACCACCGACAGCAGCATCCTCTTGTCGTTCCTTGCTGAGCCGGCAGAGATTAAATAGTGTGTTGAGGACCTGGTTAGATATTTCCCGGAAATGTGTCTGGCCCTTTTTCATACTGTAGCTCAGAAGATCGATCAGAAACTCAATGGCGTCGGCTGAGTGCAGTGACTCGATCGTCGTCGAGAGCATAGAAAGGTTTTTGATGAACTTTAGCATTGTAATCTGATGGATCGGAGTCATGCGTCGTAGATCCTTTAGTACACTCTTCAGCACCTGCCGATCTGCTACGACCTCCTTGACGTAGTTCTCTGCTTGGCTGAAGAGATAGAAAATGTTGACAATTCGTCCTTCAACGAGCTCGCCAAGCTCATCCTCGCCCTCTTCGTCGAGGACTCGATGGAGGACTAGTGCCAATGGATATAGAATCTTGCTTCGTGAGAAGATTCTACAAAAATCGTTCTTGGGGGTCGGTCCTTGAAGCTCAAAGACGTTCCAGATACCGTTGACCCCAATAAGAACCAGGTCTCGGGTGACGTCGTAGTCCTCATCGAGGAACTCAACCAGTACGTTCAGACCACCTGCAGACACAAACATCTGGAGGGTTAATGTCGATGTCTGATACATCTGACGAACAAAAGCAGCTGCCTCGAGACGAATCTCATCCGAGTATTGTCGGGCGGCAAACTTGGTAATAATGGGTATACCACCAACGAAACAGAGGTTTTCTTGAATTTCCACGTCATCAAGGATAATCTGAGATGTCAGCAAGTTACGGGCAGGTGTCAGACTTCAAAGAACTTACTGCGTTGACGACCTTGAGGAGTTGCAGGATCATGTATTGTCTGCTCTTGACAGTACAAGGCTCCAAAATTTCAAGAATTGGCAATAATCCATGTGCGCTGATGATTAGGTTCTTCACTTCGCTGTTCTCCCAAAGCAGGGCAAGCTATAGTGTGTTAGTAAAGTTCACCCTGTGATATGAGCAGCACTTACCAGGTCTTCTGAGAACTCAGCCAGGGCATCCTCGCCCTCAGTCGTCTTCAAAGACCTTACTAGGTCCTCTACCTTCTCTGCTAATCTGGCGTGTCGGTCTCTGGCAATGTTGGCTTCCAAGTCCATCTCATCCCATCCTGGATCCATCGATGCGAATGGATCGTCTTCGTCTTCATCGTCTCCTAGCCAAGAATTGCTGGACACGCGAGACATGAGCATCAGCCCACCATCCTCAGATCCCTTCTCGCTCTCCTCCTTTTCCGCTATTGATGATTCAGGCCCGAAAATGTCGCTAAAATCTTCGTCGTCGTCTTCTGCGAATTTCTGAATTTCTATCGATGATCGTGTTCGCCGCATTGGCCGATCAGGAAGAACAGAAGGTCGAGATGAAGGCTTCTTCTTTAAGCTACCCACAGCAGGATCCTGCATCGACCTCGGTAATGTTGTAAGATCAGATGGATGGAAAAGTTGCGGCGCATCGCTCTGTCGTGAGTTCTGTATATGTGTGAGTATTGGTGTTGAATCCTGGCTTGTAAAACCTACTCTTCTTACAGCCTGGTTCACGTTGTGAGTGAAAACGCTGTCATTATCCACAAAGAGATCCGAGAAGTCCTCCACACTGTGCTCTCGATACACAAGATCTGGTCTTGAGGGAAGCTCAAACTTATTTAAATGCGTTTTTGTGGGTGATCTGGTCCGGCCTGCGCCCACGGCCGCCTTACTCGTGCTCGATTTATTCCGGCTGTGCATTTTGACAGGCTCTGTAGTTTTGGCGGGCTTCTTTGGTAGAGGCCTTATCGTCTGTTCCTGAGGATCGATATCTGACCAGTGATTTGGCCCCTTTATCGTCATCAACTCCCCCTCGAAGTCGTCGTCATACGTATTGCTATCGTTTCTGCCATCATTCACTGAGGCAAACGCCTTGAGGCGATCACTCGATAATAGGCCGCCAAAGTTATCCTGGGGTTTGAGATGAGGTAATTGTAGTGCGCTTGGTGAGATAGCCGTAGCAAAGTCGTCGTCCCAGTTGTCGTCATCTGTTATGAAATTAGTCTCGGATGCTGAGGGAGCTCAGAACGAAAACGACGGGACAAAGGGTGAGTATCAAATAACCCAGTCCACTCCAAGAAAAGAGATGAACGAGCATTAGGTTCTCAACGTACCAGCTAGTTCAGGCTTACTGAACGCTTCAGCGCCAGGTCGGAGCTTTGCAAGAGATAAAGAACCCTTAGCAGGGGTTCCACCAAGGAACCTTGTTGGGGGACCTCCTTCAGAGCCTGTCGATGCTCGAAGGGAGGATTCTGAAGATTTGAGAGCCTTGTTCCATTGTTTGACTTCCTCGACAGCGTCGCTGAAATTGGCTGGTGTCCGTGATACAGGCGCTTGAGTTGTTCGGCGACATCCTGTGATCCAAGCGTGACGGAGTAGTTTGCGGGCAGTTACACGGAGATTTGGATCTTTTTGAAAACATTGCATCAGAAAGTCTCGGGCAGCCTGGCGGGATCAGCAAACATAGGCAAAAGTAATTCTGAAAGACCTACCGCAGAGATGCCTTCGGGTAGCGGGGGGTGATCGTCATTGACAATTGCGAACAGGGCAGGCATAGCGGCTAGGTTGTGATATGGAGGCTTGCCTTGAAGAAGCTCAATAACCGTGCAGCCGACACTCCATATATCTGAAGCAGAACTTGCACCAGAGAGCTGAATGATCTCAGGGGCCATCCAATATGGCGTACCGACAACCTGAGCTTCCTTATCCTGACCACCAGCGAGAGTGCTAGTTGAAACCCCAAAGTCTGCAAGTTTAACCGTGCCGTCCTTCGTGGTAAGAATATTGGCGCCTTTGATATCTCTATGAATAACACCCTGGTCGTGGAGATACTGCAGTCCCTGCAGGACCTGCGTCATGTAGACCCCAACGAGATTCTCAGGGAATTTGCCATAGGCCTTGCAGATTGAATGGAGGGAGCCATTTTCACAATACCTAGATCCATTAGTTTCAATACTCGCAAAGTGATGCTGGGTCCGTACTCTAGGATGATGTTGAGAGCATCAACCGACTTGACAAAGCCAATGTACTTGACAATATTGTCATGCTACTACATGTTAGCTTACACAATCAATGATCCTTGGGAAGGATTCCTACATGAAGGTTCTTGAGTAGATCAATTTCACTCTGAACGGAACTCACGCATGTCAGCTTCTTGTCGCACATCAAGTATCAGTATAGCTTGGGGACAACCCACCTCGATCATGCGCAATTCACTCTTAGGCAGATCTGCAAGCTTGATTTGCTTCACAGCAACTGCCTCACCATTTCCCCAGTTAAACGCCTTGTATACGGATCCGAAAGCACCTTTCCCAAGGCATTCGCCTAAGCGCTATACACAGAAAAGGTAAACATTAGCCATCACTTTCGCAAAACCCTGCTGGTCCCGCGCTTATCCAGATATCCAGACCAAGCACCATTGATACCGGCGACAGGATATACGCACGTAGTCCTTGAGCCCAGGATCTTGAAGGGCAGAGCTCTCCCGAAGCTTCTCTTTCCGTGAGGGCGTGCCAGGCATGGAGGGTCGATCGCGAGTGGCCACGGCGGGACGGCCATTGGCGTGGTACTGCCGCTCGGGCAGCATCTCTCAAGCACTCTCTCGCTCAGTAATGGTCGACTTTGATTGTGTTGGCCAGCTGGGATCTGCCTCCTCGAAACGAGAAGAGGCGAGCGGCAGAGGAAGGACGAAGTTTAGGCCAAGACGGAGATGTCATTCCCGGCAAAGATCGAAGTAAGGGAGCGGAGCGGCGTAAGACGGTTCGTTTCTACATACAAAATCGGATTCGATATCGAGCTCTTGGTTGAAAATGGCGGGTGGTGTTGTCGTTAGGTAGGCAAGGCAAGGTAGTTTAGGCTCGCTAAAGAGCTTGGTCGACGTCGTCAGCGTGATCGAGGAGGGGGGACGAGGGAGCCTGTTCGTTTCGTTTCGTGCGGATCGCTAATACTCGAGGGTTAAAGGAGGGACGGGATGAACAACACAGCAAGCGATTCGAATGCGTGTGAGGTTGCTAAGAGAGGAAGTGGTAGAAAAAACAAGAGTAAAAAAAAGTAAGAACTGGGCGGAAATTCGGCTCCTCGAATGCACCAAAAACCACTGATCGATCTCCAATCATGCGCTGGAGGTGTTGTTCCTTTCTTGGGTGTCTCGCAACCCAACTGGAACCCGCCCGTACCTGCCCGCCCTGGGGCTGCTACCGGGGTGACCGGGGGG
>JAASAY010000303.1:0-85962 GCA_014822085.1 Fusarium stilboides | reverse complement strand
ATCATCAACGAGCCTACCGCCGCCGCCATTGCCTACGGTCTTGGTGCCGGTAAGTCCGAGAAGGAGCGCAACGTTCTTATCTACGATCTCGGTGGTGGTACTTTCGATGTCTCCCTCCTCAACATCCAGGGTGGTGTCTTCACTGTCAAGGCCACCGCTGGTGACACCCACTTGGGTGGTCAGGACTTCGACACCAACCTCCTCGAGCACTGCAAGAAGGAGTTCGGCCGCAAGACCAAGAAGGACCTCTCCGGCGATGCCCGTGCCCTCCGACGTCTCCGAACTGCTTGTGAGCGTGCCAAGCGTACTCTCTCCAGCGGTGCCCAGGCCACCATTGAGATTGACTCTCTCTTCGATGGTGAGGACTTCACCATGTCCATCACCCGTGCTCGTTTCGAGGATCTTAACGCCAAGGCTTTCTCTGGCACCATTGAGCCCGTCGCTCAGGTCCTCAAGGATGCCGATATCGAGAAGAAGGCCGTTGACGAGATCGTCCTTGTCGGTGGTTCTACCCGTATCCCCAAGATCCAGAAGCTTCTGTCCGAGTTCTTCGACGGCAAGAAGCTCGAGAAGAGCATCAACCCCGATGAGGCCGTTGCCTACGGTGCCGCTGTTCAGGCCGGAATTTTGTCTGGCAAGGCTACCAACGCTGAGACCGCTGACCTCCTTCTCCTGGATGTCTGCCCTCTGTCCCTTGGTGTTGCCATGGAGGGTAACATCTTCGCTCCCGTTGTTCCCCGCGGAAGCACCGTCCCTTGCTTGAAGAAGCGGTAAGTTTACTTCCCTGATTCTAATTCATTCACTCTTGTTTCGGGGAATGTTCTCTTTGGTGTTTTGGTCATTTTGGACCAATTTGGTTCTTGCCATTTCCATGACTTCCCCACATCCCATCTGTTCACGTGGACTGCACGATAAACGCCCCATTTTTCAGCCTTGCTCCACAATTCTCAGCCCTGTGTCTCATACAATATCCCACGCATCTTTACCAAGTTTTAACAAAACATTGGATGATCCTGATCATAAACTAATCATAAACTCGATAGAACTTTCACTACAGTTGCCGACAACCAGCAAACTGTCCAGTTCCCCGTGTTCCAGGGTGAGCGCGTGAACTGCGAGGACAACACATCTCTGGGTGAATTCACCCTTGCTCCCATCCCCCCCATGCGAGCTGGTGAGGCCGTCCTTGAGTGTGTCTTCGAGGTCGACGTCAACGGTATCCTCAAGGTCACTGCTACCGAGAAGACCTCTGGCCGCAGCGCCAACATCACCATCTCCAACTCTGTTGGCAAGCTCTCCACCGATGAGATCGAGAAGATGGTCAGCGAGGCTGAGCAGTTCAAGAGCAACGACGATGCTTTCCAGAAGAAGTTCGAGGCTAAGCAGCAGCTCGAGTCCTACATCAGCCGTGTCGAGGAAATTGTCTCCGACCCCACCCTGTCCCTCAAGCTCAAGCGTGGCCAGAAGGACAAGATTGAGAGCACCATCAGCGACGCCATGGGTGCTCTTGAGCTCAACGACAGCACTGCCGAGGATCTCAAGAAGCAGGAGCTTGCCCTCAAGCGCCTTGTCACCAAGGCCATGTCCTCCCGATAAATGCACAACACTCTATTGGTGTACATATCCTGGGGTACTGATATAGTGAGAGCGTGAGAGCAAAGAACCAACTACCCCCGACGCCTCGCGAGGGGCGATGGGCTTTACGACTGGCTGAGGTGGATTTTCCTTTGTCATTAACGGTAATTGGACGAGGAGATGCCGAGGCATATGAAAAGTTCTGCACTTTTTGTTCATGGGATACGAAAAGTGATGCCGCGTTCGGACTTGGGCGGCCATGATTACTAAAATAAGGGATGATGGAAAAAGGGTCCAAGATGGTTGTGGGCTCGTTGGGCCAGAGCCCGCGATGAGTGGACGATGGCCTGTGAATTTAAGCATAGACATGGTAGATTGCAGAAACGGAATGATGCTTTTTTACCTACTCAACTATTCGTGTCTGAACTATTTGATTACGATGTTTATATCGCTGAGTTACTGATACGACTCAAATCAATCACCGTAAACTCACAGTCTTATGACAAGAGTTGCAGTCCTGTTCTATTAACCATGTCTCGATATCACCAGTTACCAAAAACTGATGTCATCATGTATCTTGGGTAATGAATAGTCGGGAAGTATGGAGTTGAGGTCAGGACACCTGTATGAGGTTATCGAGAACCAACGATTTTGTTATTGTTCACTACTTCCGTCATCCACTGCATAACCTAATTTTCCTGGATCTCTTCTAATTGCTACATCTCTTCGTCTTTCCAGAACTAGCTTCTCTGGCCTTTTGTTGAGAAAATGCCATGAATACCTCCTAATGACCTCCCAGCGAAAGCCACTCCATCTCTACAGGTTCCGGAGGTACTAGACTTCGCGATAACTTCACTTTTTGAGGTAGGTTTCTATGGACCCACGGCGACTTATCACTGAAGAGTACGGGTCATGCTAAGCCTCGGTGCTATCAATCTCAAGTAATATCCGTAGGCAGCATTGTAGAAATTTGATCTTCTTTAGGATAAATTCAGGTAAAGCTATGGAGTATATTATTTAATAGCTGGCAATTTGCTCTAAAACGTTTCAACTTTAGACCAGACTAAGCTATATGAAGATCATAAAAATTTATATAAAACATCGTACTCATTATGCATGCTTTTGACGCCACTGATGCATAAAATGCTAACCTAAGCACTGAAATCCGCATCTAACCCCCTTCATGTACCAAACCAGAATCACATAACCATTAGTAGCACACTCACTTTCCTCCTCCATTCATGGTTCCATAACTTTGTTCCCCAGACCTAGCCTTGCCCATGGGTTGCTCGTTGTCATCTTCAGAGTCAGACGCAATCGCTGAACCCTCTGGCAACAATAGCGTACTAGAAGAAGACTCGGACTCATCATTCTCTGTATCGCTGTTCTCTGCTGAGGCAGCCGCCGAAGCCGTAGGACCATCTCCTTCCTCGACGAGGTACGCCGGGATAGCTCCAAGAATGGCGATGAACATAAGGAAGAACCACGACGTGACAATGTAGCCGTTGTCAGCGCCCCAACTGAAAAGAGCACCTGTTGAGGCTGGACCTAACGCGCGACCCAAGCCACTGAAGGTGGTCGCATATCCATTGAGTGTGCCTAGCACACGAAGAGAGGTGCAGGAGTTGGTAAGGAGGATGGTGGTAGAGGGGAATGCGACGATGATACCGGCGGCCTTGATGAGCATAACACCCATGAGAGCAGCTGTTCGGGCTTGCGGAGTAGAGAACAACACGCAGTAAGGGGTTAGGAAATAAGCAATGGGCATAAGGAGGCCTGTACTATGTTAAGACTGTCGATAACGAGGTGTAATAGTTTGCAACTTACAGCAGACCCTGAAACAGTGCAAGACTCCATAGCGAGCAACAATCGTGGGGTAAAGGAGAAACTGAATAGCGCCACAAACAATGCCATATACGGTATAGATGGTGCCGACCTGGCTGTGTGACATGCCGAATCCTCCTGAAAAGTAGAAAGGGAACGCCGTGTTCTCGGGAGTATGCTTTTCAACGGGATGTCTCAAGAAGACACTGAGAATCTGATCATAGGCCACCGAGTGGAAGGCCAGAAAAGTGTAGGCCAGGAGGTTGATGACTGTTTGACGAGTAAATACATGCTCCTTCTTGACGTGCCCCGAATGCTCTTGAGCGAGCTTTTTCGGCGCCACCTTATTAGGAAGAAGAGGTGAAGTAGCCTCGCCGTCTACGAAAGAAGGCCGGCGAGTAGAGGGAGTTGGACGAGAGCCCTTCAAAGATCGAGTTAAGCGCTCGCCAACCAAGAGACCCCAGTCTCGATGTCCTCGCTTGCTGGGCAGCGTTTCCTAGGTTGTGTTAACTATGAGTTATAGTAAAGTTATAGTGTAGACCTACATGAAGAAACAAGGTTGCAACGGTGACCGAGATGAGAAAGAAGATGGTCAAGATAAAGTTAGGGAGCGCAAAGGGGAAGCGCTTGAAGAACTCAATATGACCAAAAATGTGAGGGTATTGCTCTGCGGGTTCAGCAAAGAAACCTCCAAAGCTGGGTCCGATGATGGAGCCCAGACTCCAGACAAGAGGCATGATGGAGAATGCTCTGGGCTGGAGTTCACGTTCTGGTACCATCTCGGCAACCATTGTCCTAATGATGCCGACTAGAGATTGTTAGTGAAGGATTCATATATATAGCTGAGGTTACATACCGTTTCCATTTCCACCTCCTTGGATAGCTCGGATAGTAATAGCCATGGGCAAACTAGTAGACATGCCCCATATTATGAAGCAGATCATAGTACTCAGAAGGCCCATGATAATCATGGGTTTCCGACCATAGGTGTCAGAAGCTTTTCCCCAAGCAACTGCTGTGATGCTTTGAGCGATGGAGAAGACGCCAGACGTGAGTCCAACCCAGCTTCCGACCTTATTTGTCGGGACGCCAAAGCTGCTAACCATAGAAGGTAGATAGGGAAAGACTGAAGTATAAGCCATAGGCTCGGCGATTCTGGCGACAGCTATTTATATGTTAGCATGGAGATCAGACGGTGTTTTGCGGTACCTGTAAACCGGACCATGATGTCTTTATGTTTCTGCCTGTATATATGTCCATCTTATAGTGCCTCTGTGCTTGATGAGAAGTCGCTCTATCAAAAACAACTATACGGGAGCATGCTTTTACACAAAAAATAAGGAGGGGGAAAAGGGCTCATCATGTGGTATACAGCTTGCGGCTCATGTTGCTGACACCTCCAAACTACATCCATTCAGGTGTATGAGATCCTGAGTGAGATCAAGCACTGGCTCGAGCACACCTGACAGGTATATTTTTGACGATCTCTTACAGGCGAATAAAACGAATGAAACACCTCCAACAACTTACCCAGGATCGCCAGCTGCTGCTTAGGCAGCTTGGGACCGTTCTTGGTCGTCATTGCGAGGAACGATTGCGCAAAGAGGAGCGGTGGAGATTTGTCTGGTGTAAATTTTCTTCTTTTAACGATCTTAAACAAAGGTTTCACGAAACAAGTCGCAACACAAGCGATACTCAGTCTCAAGTATACAAAGTATGCGATCAACTCATTAACCTCCCGACTCTCGACCAGAAATACAGAATAAAAACAAGAAGAGGTTTCGAGTCACAGCAGACAAAGTAAAGTAGAAGTGTAGAAGCCACGCCAAGCCACCAAAAGATGGGTCATTGGTCCAGAAACGGTTTGGTTTCTTTGGTGCCGTGCCGTGCAGAAAATCTGCGTTCGCTTCTCATGTTCATGGGGGTCTTGATCCACTACGATCCAACCTCCAACCTCGAATGGTGGCCGTGTTATTCGCCTGAAAGGACAAACTCCAGGGGTCCCTTTAGGGCAATTTTGCGGTCAGAGGCCGACTATTGGTGAATGCCTGGCAAGGGTTGGTCACAAGAGCATTTCGCATTGCATATCCGGCTGTAAAGGCCGCGGCTGTCACTATCAACTTTCCCCGCGCCACCAGCGGGAAGGCTTTTTGTAAGACATCGGTGAGATTTCATGACGCACAGTATTGTTTCCAGTCCAATATTTACGAGCTACGGCAATCATTTGACCTTGGGTAAGGGGAATTTACGTCTCTTTGGGTTGCAACCATGACCTGTAATCTCGATTAGTCTGGGGTCCGAAAGCGGACCGCGCCATCTGCTTTAGTAATCCCAAGCCTCCGGACATTTCCCCGCCTGTCTCCGCTCTATTGCCGTCCCGAGTAAAAGCACTCGGCCAGTGGCCGGTTGATAGCTTCTTTAGCGTTCATATACCACGTATATGGATGTTAGTAAAGATATAGTTCTAAGTTTGTGATATTAGTTTCATAAACAGACTATGTTTTCAGTCAATTCATGATCATGATAGATGCATTTACATAGATCATCATACGAATTCGTGATATCTCCTACCGAACACAACCGAGGCTGGTGGAGTGGCGGCGCCACAACAGCGCCCCATATGATTGGCCAATGAGCTTCCTTGCTCTGTAACGTCATCGTCCATCACATCACGCCTTAGCTCTTATTGACTTCACTGTTTAAACCCAACTCATTCACTTTACAACATCATCGATATCAACGGCCACAACTTACCAGGTCGCCAATACATGAAGAAATCAACTTGAGTCCCCAGGAGCACTATCCGTTAGGACGTCTTCACCATGAGCCGGCTGTGAGTTCAATGCTTAAGAGACCCCGCCAATACTTCCATCCCTCCACTTTCCGGACATCGCCATCCCAGGCCGGACAACATTGACTATCAAGGCCCAAGACTTATACTAAACTCGGTATTCGACCAGTAGCTCATCCCATCAGGAGAAAATGCCAAACGAGAGCACTCCTCTCATTCAGACCGTTCGGGTCGGCCCTCCCCGGCGGAGGTACCCTCATCAGACCTGGCGTCGATTCTTCACTCTGATTTGCTCTGTCCTTCTTATCGGCGGGTTTGGCTGGTTTGTTTTCCAAACTTTCTTGATTGGACCTCGGCATGGCCATGGTCATCCTGGTTCTTGGTTACCCGGCAAGAGTCATCTAAGTTACGAGGAATTGGAGGCCATCCTCTTTGATACTCCGGATCCTAAGAAGGCTGAGGAATGGAGCCGTTATTACACATCGGGCCCTCACTTGGCTGGTGCCAACTACTCACAGGTAACTATTTGCATTCATTGTCTACTTCATCAATTGACTCACCTCATTTTCCTAGGCTGAGTGGACAAGAGACCGATGGGAGGAGTTTGGTGTCAAGTCTGACATTGTTTCATACGACGTCTACCTCAACTACCCCGTTGATGCCAGTGTTTCCATCCTCGAAAAGACCAAGAACGGCAAAGACTGGAACACTACCTTCAAGGCTTCCCTCGAGGAGGATGTCATTGACGAGGATCCCACAACCGCTCTTGATAACCGTGTTCCTATCTTTCATGGCTACTCAGCAAGTGGAAACGTCACTGCATCCTTTGTTTATGTCAATTATGGAACTTATCAAGACTATCAGGACCTTGTTAATGCCAAAATCGATGTCGAGGGCAAAATTGCCATCGCTAGATATGGTGGGGTTTTCCGAGGCCTCAAGATCAAGCGTGCACAAGAGCTGGGATTCATCGGAGTCCTCATCTACAGCGACCCTGGTGACGATGGCGAGAGGACCGAAGAACATGGATACAAGCCTTACCCCGAAGGGCCTGCAAGGAACCCTAGTGCCGTCCAGCGTGGTAGTGCCGAGTTCTTGAGTATTCGCCCTGGTGATCCGTATGTTTCTGAATTCCTACGAGATAAAAGAGCTCTGCTAACTTTTCTAGATCTACACCTGGATACCCCTCCAAGCCTGGCGTTCCTCGAGCCCCTGTAGATGATGCTACCGCCTCCATCCCCTCCATTCCTATCTCTTACCGTGACGCGCTTCCTATCCTCAAGGCCCTCAACGGTCACGGTCCCAAATCTACTGATTTTAACAAATACTGGAACAAGAATCTCGGCCTGAAGTACAAGGGCGTTGAGTATAACATTGGTCCCACTCCAGACGATGTTGTTGTCAACCTCTACAACGAGCAGAAATATGTCACTACTCCTCTCTGGGATGTCATCGGTATTGTTAATGGTACTATTCCTGACGAGGTCATTGTTGTTGGAAACCACCGAGATGCTTGGATTGCTGGCGGAGCTGGTGACCCTAACAGTGGTTCTGCCGTCATCAACGAGGTTATTCGCGGAGTTGGAAAAGCTATTGAGGCTGGCTGGAAGCCTCTTCGAACTATCGTATTCGCGAGCTGGGACGGCGAGGAATATTCGTTGATTGGCAGCACCGAATGGGTCGAGGAGTATCTTCCATGGCTTTCAGTAGCCAACGTCGCTTATGTCAATGTTGACGTTGGTGTTGATGGCCCCGAATTTGTCGCTTCTGCCGCTCCCCTTCTCAACCAAATCATTCGCGATGTTACAAGCGCTGTTCCCTCGCCCAACCAGACCGTCCCAGGTCAGACGGTTAACGATGTTTGGTCTAAATGGATCTCTACCATGGGTAGCGGCAGCGACTTTACGGCTTTCCAGGACTACGCAGGCATTCCTTCTATCGACTTTGGCTTCAAGTTCAACAGCAACAGTTCCGTTTATCACTACCACAGCAACTACGACAGCTTTTACTGGATGAAGGAGTATGGTGATGTTGGATTCAAGTATCATCGAACCATGGCCCAGATTCTCGGATTGACAATCGCAAAACTAGCCGGTACCGTCATCATTCCCTTTAGCGCTACTGAGTACGCCACTGCTCTGGAGGGCTACCTCGACAAGGTGGAAGCCAAGTTTGAGCCCGTCGCTGAAATTCTCAGCGATGAAGAGCTATTCAACATTCGTGGTAGTGTCTTCTCAGACAAGCCGATCGGTAGCGAGGATGACTTCAAGAAGAGCCTTGAATATATTCGAAAGCAACTCGACGTTTTCCATATTAAAGCTACCGAGCTCGACGGTGAGGCTGAAATTGCCAAACGCCAGCTAGAGGAAGGCATCCCGTGGTGGAACATTGTCAAGAAGATCCGCCTCGGCTACACTATCGTCAAGGTCAACAAGAGATATAAGCTGCTCGAGAGGAGCTTCCTCTACGAGGGCGGCTTGGATGGCCGAGACTGGTTCAAGCACGTGGTTTTCGCACCTGGGTTATGGACTGGCTATGCCGGTGGTAAGCAAATCTCGCTCAAAACAAGTTGTAATCGATGTACTAACGAAATTCTAGCTGTTTTCCCTGGTTGGGTTGAGAGCATCGATGCGAAGGATTACATCAACGGATTAAAGTGGTCTAGTATCATTAAGCGCACTATCGACAATGCTATCGACGGTATCTCGGATTAGACTACTCTATTCGATACTTAGTTTGAAGCGACGTTTTGAAATGTACCATATGTACAGCAGGCGTTGGTTATATAGCCAGTCTTGGAATTCTATCACATCTTTCAACTCTGCTTTTTTTACAATGAGTGTACAATGAATTTAGTTGGGCCTTTAAAAATCAAGACCGAGCACGTAAAACAGGGAGTGAAGCTATCGCGAAAACTAAGTAAATTACCTCCAAAGCCCGTAGGGCGAGGGACCGAGTAGCTCTCTGCTAAGAGGCCTCCAAGAGTGTCCATAAAACTTCCCTAATGAAGGCCGAAGCTAGTCTCAAGAGCACGAAGAGATAGAGTAAGTAGAAGAGATTTAGCAAAGTAATGTTTTTCAGCTGTTGTTTTGATGTTTTCTGTTGACTTGGATTTTGTTTCGTACTTTGGCAAGCAGGCTTTGACTGTGATTCACGGTCAACCTTAATTGGTGACGTATAAAAGCCGCGCCTTCCTTTCTTTCCTTCCTGGCCTTTCCCTCAACAGACGTGCTTGAGGTAGTCACCGACATGTGGCATAGGATTGCCTATCTTCACCTACCCACAAGAGCGCCACTTTCAAGCAGATTTTCGACGCCAGAGCCTCGCTTCTAGACATGATGTCTATCGCAGACCTCGAGTTTTGCCCTGGTTTACTTGAGTCCATTCAGTCCCCACCCCTCCGTCGGTCACCTACGTCTGCCAGCTTCCAGCAGAGACTCACTCTCGCTGGGGTATTTATGTCTTAGTGCTCTGAAACGACGACGCTCCCGGTCCTCTTGTATACATCGGATCAGGCACGGACGCCCTGTATCTAAACGAAGTACAAGCTGACTATTATGAAAAGTTTACCTAAAATTAGGTATTCTCATCAAAATAAAGAAGACCTTTCTTGGTCTCTTATGATGAGTGTACCATGAATTTAGTCACACCTTCACCTTCCAGTTGGTTACTGAGCACTTAACACACTATCAGAAGCTTTGAGAATGTCTTTTAGATGTAAATTGACCTGGTATCAATTCTAGACGGCAGGACCGTCGTCTCTATCGCTTCTATAAGCAAATTCTTACATGAGTCTCTTTATACCTTGTCTCCTAGCATCTATTTCTCTATCATTACAACTGCAAGATTCGCTTAGAACTTGTACACCTGCTCCTTGTTGTAGCCTAGATCCGAGAGAGCACCGGTCAGCTCACCCTGGTCCTTGGGGCTGACCTTGTTGCCGGAGATGGCCTTCATCAAACCGGGAGGACCGCAGACGAAGAGCTTGATGTTCTCGTTCTTGGGCTCGGGAAGGACAGTCTTGAGGAGCTCCTTGGAGATGTAGCCGCTGTTGCCGACCCACTCCTTGGGAGGGTTGTCGAGGACGTAGAAAGCGCGGAAGCGCTGGGGGTAGGTGTTCTCGAGGTGCTCGAACTCCTTCTTGAGGAGGATATCTCCCTCGGAGACGTTGCCAAAGACAAGGGTGACCTTGGTCTTGTCGTTGGGGTTGTTGAAGATGGCGCGTGTGAGCTGGTACATAGGAGTGATACCGGTACCACCAGCAATGAGAGCGATGTGATCGTGCTTGTTCTCCTCCCAGGGGTACTTGGGCAGAGGTCCCTTGATGTCGAGGCGCTGGCCGGGAACCAGGTTGTGGATATGTGTGCTCATGGGGCCGTCGGGGTACTTCTTAACAAGCAAGTCGAGGAATCCCTTTTCGCCTGCACAATGGTTAGTCGGCGCATATTCAGTGGAAGAAGTTATTGTCACTTACTCTCATCGCTGATAGGAGTATAAGGTCGGAGAGTGGCCTTCTCGGCATCAGGAGCCTTGTACTTAGTAAGAAGGGCGCTGGCAACGTGCAGACCAGAGACCTGGTCGGACTCGGGAAGCTCGAAGCGCAGACGCTTCGTGTTGTGGTTGACAATCTCGACATCGGCAAGCTTGAGGGACAAGAAGCCCTGGTCACCGCCAGTGAAGGCCTTCTTGGGCTCAATACCAACAGCCTGCTTCACATCAGCAGCGGCGGTGGCAGCAGAGGGAGCCTTGCTGCCGCTGAAGTACCAGTAGCCTGCACCACCAACGGCGGCAGCACCAGCAGCGAGCAGAAGAGCGTTGGAGCCGCCGGCGCCTCCGGCCTCGGTGGCATATCGGCGAACAGACTGAACTATGAGTTAGCCAAGCATCGATACCGAACGAAACGAGGTTTTAAGTGATAAATTGGCGATGATGCGATGTGATTGATAATCCGATACTGAGAATGCGATGGAGGGGAAATATGTAAGTGAACGTACCCTCAAAGGCTGAGCAGCGCGGAATGCAGATCGAGCAAACATTTTGACTGTTGTATGATACTCAAATGAAGTCAATTGGATCAATTGGCCAAACAGAGAGTGAGAAGGTTGTTGCTGAAGAGCTAAGGAAGTGGGTGTAGAGGCAGAGGCAGAGAGACAAGACAAGGCAGGCCGAAATCGCGACGGAACAAGAGATGACGTTATGAGTCACGTGACATCCCGAACAAAGCACGTCAATCAATCCATAGGTATCGGAAACCCGGATATACCACTATAATATCAGGTGGTTCACTAAACAATCGGGATATTTACCCAACTTTAGGATGAGTTACTCTAATAATTAGGACATATTTTAGGCTTATAATCAACTGAAGTGCGTATTTTTTATCACATACTACCTAAGGTTTAGCAGAGTCCCGATTATTTGCTGGACCGCTTGAATATCTATCTACCTACTGACGTAGGTGTCTATGGTACGATTCATGATCTTAATACATTATTCAATGGCTAGTATACTAGGCTATCTCTCATGAGCTCCGAAAAGTGGCTTGCTCGCAGTCTCTGCTCCTTCTTACTCCAACCACTTGTCCCTCGTATAGCTTCTATATATATCGTCTATAGCACAGCTGCGAGCTCACCACCAATCGTCGGCGTTTACTGCCTTCTTTGCAGGCTGTAGATGGGCCAATATCCGTGTATGTTATGTTGGAACCCACTTCCCCCTTGCCTTTCTCTTGAAATGTCTAGAATTGTTCGAGAAACACGCCGCCTCTCAGCGTTACGGCCAACATTGGACCTAGTATGCATGTCTTAGAATCACCTGCAAACGTCCATCTCAAAAAGTTTGGTGTGGTATTATTGGTATATTCGCCCGCTCCGTTAGAAGAATACATCGAATCGTGAGTGTCTCTTCAAGAATGGCATGCAATTCGTTATTATTCAATCACAACATCACCTCTCTCCTTCTGTTGCTTCTTCACCACCCCCTGGCTCTGCCAGCTCCGTCGGTGGCTTGGCCTGCACTGGCGTCATATTCGAATCCCTCTTTCTTCCGTCATCGTGGCTCTCTCGTCTCAGGACTCCGGCGTCTTGAGGATGAGCAAGCGTTGGGGTGTTTGTCTGGCTTCCTCCACGTTGCCCATGATAATGAATCACTTGAGGAGGCGCTTGTCCGGAGTGAAGTCCCAGTTGTTGAGTGGGATACGGGTCAAGGTCTTTGCTCGAGGTCGAGAACATCGACACGATTGGCTGATGGTACCCGTTAGTCGCATTGCTGGAAGATGGAGTATGGCCATATTGACCGCTATGCTCCGCTTGGGTTGGCGTGCCCACATCATTTGGGGAGCCAGATCCCTCTACGAGATGACCAGTCAGGCTGTTCATCCCTCCCTCAATATCACGGAGTAGTCGGACATACTCCTCGGGCACCAGGCCGCTCTCTTGCGTCTTTGGGTCTTCAGCCACCAGCCAGCCCTGCCCGTGCCGGTACGAAACCCAGATGATCTGGCCCTCAACCAGGGGCAGTTCGTTCTCGTTTTCACGCTCGAAATCGAACAAGGCAACGGCCTTACCGTGGAACTCCTCGTCCGGCGATGTAATAGTAAACTGATAATCCCGTGAATAGCGAGACTCATCCTCATCATTGTAGCCTGGGGACGATGGGGAACTGTCGGACTCGGGCTGATAGTACTCACCGCCCTCGGCAGGCTGGGGTTGCTGAGCAATGTGATATGCCCGGCTGTGTCGTGCCTGGCCCGGCGGATATGTAACGAACTCTCCGCCGGGCCCGTTGGCCTCGCCGCCGTTGTTGACATAATATCTTTCGCTACCATCCCCGCTAGTTCCCACGTAATAACCCCGCTCATGATCATAATTCGAAGTGTGCATCTCAACATCACGACCTGCCCTCCCTCTCAATGCCGTCGCTGCCGAAGTTGATTTGTGCTTACGGTGACGTGTGGCCACAACAGGACTCTGCAAGTCCTCATCTTCGCTGTATGGGGGTCCATCGCCGAATTGAATGGGGGCGAGGTCGTGACCGCGGTTATATCCATCTGTACCCCACGATTCCCAGGGCATTCTGGTGTCCCACGAGACTGGGGGGTCGGATAACCTACGGTGCTCGCTTGCGGGCGTCGTCATGCCTGAAGGGGGTCCTGAGGGTTCAGGAGGCGGCCCATAGTGCAGAGGGTGCGTGACGGGGTATGCAAAGTCCCGCACTTGGGTATATGGCAGAGTCGAGGGATACATCGGGAATAGATGAGAGGTCGGCCGGGATCTCGAAGGCAAAGAGCCGGTCGAGTATTGGGAAAGTCGGCCCTTAGAGACGTGCGACATGGGTCGTGATGGGACGCTTCGGCGCGATGGTGGAGAGGTGATTAAAGGTGGCAGCGCGGGGTGATTAGGGTTCGGCGAAGAAGTTGCGGCTGCTGATGGAGAGGTTGCTGGAGAAGAAGTTGTTGACATAACTGCCGTCGTCGACATGCCTTGCGAGACAAGGTCTAGCGACAGTCGTGCGATCTGGCGCACACGGCCGCGCAACCGTCGAAGGATGGGCGTGCAGCAAAGAAGGTCTCGCGGGGCTGCAGTAAGACTGACGGAGAACCAGTGCGCTGAAAGAACTGAGTGCCTGCGCCGAGGGTGAGGCGGTTGAAATTGTTAGGCGGAGGCGACCCTCGCGCCAAAGAAATCGATTTTGGTTTCGCAGTTTGCAATCGTTGACGCTCGGTGTTGTCAAAGCAGAGCTGTTGAGGCGGCGGACGTCAAGTCAGCTGTAGCGCTAAGATTGGGAGTCGAACAACGGTTGAGTGGGTTCCAGTCGAGTTCCAGGTATAATAGTTAACGTTAAACCAAGCCCTAATGCAAATGCAATGCGAGACGACCAGTCGTCAGGCGACAAAGCACGAGATGAGCTTGCGATACTCAAGAGGTCGGTTTGCAAGTGGGGAGAGAGGGTGAGTGCGAAGGAGCGTAGAGAAACAGAAGCAGCAAAGCAACCGAAACAGAAACAGAACAGAACAAAAAGCAATGCCCTGCTGGGGAGCCGACCGATGCTCGGGACGACAAGGGCACCGTACAGTAGCTGGCTGTCCAATGTCTATGCCTGCGCTTGCGCTTTAGGCGAGTAACCAGGCCTGGGCTGGGGTAGGATGGGATCCCAAGATTGTGATGAGTGTAAGGTTAGGTTAGAGGAGAGCCAAAGAAGCGAGAGGGCCATGAATCCCATAAGGTACTTTAGCCAGCCCAGCCCACCTCAGCATGAGCACACCCGAGGGGACCTGGGGGAGACCGTACCTGGTAAGGTCGCCCGTTGGCACGTCCGGGCCCGGGCACCACCTCTCCTCCACTGGTACCTGGAGCAAGCGTTGTAGTGGAGCAGAACTGGGCGCTGTAGCGCACCACACCACTGAAGCAAGCGCCTTGCGCACCAATCCGACTGGCTAAGGATCTCAGACCCAGCGAGTCAGCGCCTGTAAGTCGGGATCGAGGAGCCCAATGACACCCAATGATGAATGATCGAGGACTGTCAGCCGCCGCCTGTTGCTTGTTCAGCGCTAGCAGGTAGGCAATCGTTCTGAAAGCGGTGCTAGTAGAAAGCTGATCTGCAGGTGAAAAGAGATGTATGTATGGATGTAGGGTAAAAGATTTCAATATGGAGAGTAAGAAGTAGGTAGGCAGGCAATCAGATGACCTCCTGGTTTCATCAATATGGGTGACATCCAACGGAAGGTACCTCAGTCGCAGTTGCAGTTGCAGGTCAAGCCAGATGAGGGGTACAGTACCTACCTGACCTTGGCCTGGAGGAGCCGCACTCATCCCATCCATCTAAGTACCTAATTAATTAAAACTTGAGCTTTATAATAAACAACAACCAAGCCAAGTCGAAGACGCTATACTGAATTGCACTGGTTTCCATGCATGACCAGACCCGATACAATACTTCTACCCCTCGATTCCGGCGGCTCTATCCTTGTTTGATCTCCCTCGTGTTCTTCGTCTTGCGCATGCGCATACACATACGCACACACATGCATTCGGTTGGTATACCCATTGAGACGTACGACAACTCTCAAGAGAAGACTGTACCGAACGGGGATCTCCCTGGATACCCACCCGGCCCGTTGGAACCTCAATCTGGAATGACGACCCTGCTCATCTCTCTACTAGGTACAGCAAAGTAAATTTAGCTGGCAAGACGACATAGGCCGTCCAAGACCGGGCCGTGATGGAAGCAATCTCCGGCCACCGCATCGTTGCTGTCGCAATGAAATAATCCTCTCAACCTGTCCCGGCTTGCCTGGAAATTGCCATCATCATGGCGCGCAGGATGATGAAACTAGACCCCGATGGTTGTGTGGCAGGGGCATCTCAGCTCACGGTTGGTTACGTAGTGAGCTGGAAGCAAGGCAAAACGAGCAGGCCCGTCGTATACAGACCCTCTTTCTACTTGCGCTGCTCGTTTTTTTCTATCGGACTTTTACGATCTTGATCCAGGTTCTTTCGGGAGCCGCGATCTCGTCCCGGCGGTCGAGGCTTCGACGACTACCGACTGCCACCCGCAATCCCGTCTTGAACACGAGACGACATCTGCAGTTCGAACCAAGTCGGTGTAGTGTAATTGGATCTGCAGGGTTATTGCAGGTGAAAGGACGATGCGATATTACAATCACCTGGAATCAATGCTCTCTCACCAGACAGGAACGAATACTCAAAGGAACAAGACGGCCTTGTCGTCTGGTACCTTGTGATCCAGAAACCAGAACTTGGCATTATTCAGATCATATCAGAACCATCCCAAGATATGACTCTCTTCGACGCTTGAACGTTCTTATATGTCTGCAGAATCGACCAAGCCAGTGTCTTCACTGTACCCGGCGAGGTTTCTATTCCTGGTATTATTGGCGTCTTTCGTGATTGGCTACTGTCAATGCGTCGTTTGTTTCAGGTTATGCGGGCGTTTAAAAGCCAATAGCCTTTGCTAGATCAAATTCGACAGTGGGGATCCTTGGTCAATGACAAGGAGTCAATCTCCAACCGTCTGACCACCCAATATCAGCTTCCTAGATGGCATCGCAATTTTTTCCCTGAAGTGGCATAACATACCACATCGAACTAGATCGTTATGCCTAAACGTTTGCTTATAGATACGGAAAGAATGATTAATAAGTGGCTATAAGCGTGCTATACTCTTGTCATGCGCATAAAATCAGGACATGAATAGTCTCGAAGCTTAAAGAAAACTAGGAAGTTAACATATGATGTTATTGGTGACAAGGTCAGATGAGGCTTTTAGTGTATTATCTCAGTCTTGATCTCATAAGTAATAGAAGCGTGATGGAAGCTTGGATTCCAAATTCGCTGCTGAATGCTGACTCATCATTCGAGCATGAGACCGGCCGGGCTTTCCAATTAGCCGGCATTTGTGGGACCTCTCGTCACCTCGCCCTAGCTTAGCTTTTTTCCAACTTCACAACAATTCACCAACCTCTTCCTTCAAAGAAACATTCTCGGGCTACGTCGCGTCCCCAAAGGTAGAGCAGGCGATAATGAGGTGATCATCAAGACGCCAAATTAATACCTGAAGCTGGGTAAGTAGCCATATGAATGGTTTTCCTTTCTTTCCATGATGAGTTTAACATATTGGAGCTGTCTGAATCTCCTTTGCTGAAAAGACACTTTATA
The DNA here is from genome assembly GCA_014822085.1 of Fusarium stilboides. Taxonomy (NCBI): domain Eukaryota; kingdom Fungi; phylum Ascomycota; class Sordariomycetes; order Hypocreales; family Nectriaceae; genus Fusarium; species Fusarium stilboides. The sequence goes on along the minus strand of JAASAY010000303.1, from coordinate 69,096 downwards.
CGCTTTTTTATCTGAATATGGACTGCACACTCTATCTCATGTAGCTTGCTTCGACTTGATATCAACATACTGACAGAATTGTCTCATAGTTCATCGCGTGTCGTTTGCATCAAAGAATGCCACGCGCTTTCGCGCCCGCACACGATCTCGCTTTCTCGCCCGGCTAGAAACTCGTAGAGATGGAGGTTGCCAACGGTGGCCCAGCGGCCCAGAGCCAAAATGGCTCGCCTGATGGCAATGGCGGATATAAACTCAAATTCTGCACTGTCTGTGCCAGTAACAACAATCGGTTCGTAGTTTGCATGTCTTGTATCTTGGCAATAATGCTGACTTTTACCTCAACAGCTCTATGGAAGCCCATCTACGGCTATCGCAGGCAGATTACCCTGTCATCTCATTCGGCACCGGTTCTCTCGTTCGGCTGCCAGGGCCGACTATCACCCAGCCCAACGTGTATCACTTTAACAAAACCTCCTATGACAGCATGTTCAAGGAGCTTGAATCCAAGGACTCCCGACTGTACAAGAACAATGGAATCTTGAACATGTTGAACCGCAATCGCGGTGTCAAATGGGGACCAGAACGCTGGCAAGATTGGCAGGTTGGTGTGCCTCGCTTGCAACACGCTAAGGATCGTGGCAGCGAAGGTACTGAAGGTGGTCTGGTCGATGTTGTCATCACTTGCGAAGAGCGGTGTTGGGATGCCGTTATTGACGACCTCCTAAACAGAGGCTCCCCGCTTAACCGACCTGTCCATGTCATCAATGTCGAGATTAAGGATAACCATGAAGAAGCTGCCGTTGGTGGTCAAGGTATCTTGGATCTCGCCAATTCCCTCAATACAGCAGCCCGGGAAGAACGTGATGCTGTTGGGGCCTCTGCCTTCGACGGTGGTTCTGCCGCAAGCAGGGCTACCTTTGATGAGCGGGTGCCCGATATTCTCGCTTCATGGCAGGAAAGATGGCCCAACCTGCCAGCAACTTGGACTGTGGCTTGGTTCTGATCTGCGTAAGAACTCGATCACAATCGGCGGTTGTGTGATATACCAACACTATACGATAAGAACTTAAATGCTGCGGTGCCGACAGCTTCGTCAGCATTTTGGCAAACCATTTACAAGTCGCCGACTGAGCTTAACTCGCTCTTGGCAGGTAAATGAGTTCTTATGACGAGTATTTAGAGGGGCTTGAGATGAGGATGCAGGTCTTTTCGTTTCCATTCGTAGATACCCAGACCCAATCAGGTGGGAGCTTCAGGTCATATCGTGACAAGCATTATGCTGTGTATCCATTTCAAGGGCTTGCAGCCAGGCGACAAGGGCGTATAACTCCGCACAAGCAAGGTCATTTCCGTAACCTTTGTACGGCGATGCGAACATGCACACTCCTGGGGCTTAAGCCCTCCACAAGACAACGATCACGAATCCATGTGCAGCTGAAGCTGTGGGTAACAACTCATGGCATAAACCCAGGCACATTTGTTGCCGGTCATACCGTTGCTATCCCCGAAGTAGTTTCGCGATCAAGCAGATCATGTCACCGGCTGCTTGAGGGACCCCCACAGTGTATCAGACGCATACCTTTCATAGGCAGTTAATGTGTGTCGATCAAGACCGGCCTCTGAATTATTATGAAGATTGTCCAGACTACGTCTATAACTAGCGAGTGTTTCAGGGAAGCCTAATCAAGATTGATCTTGTTTCAATCGAACCAGGTTTCGAATTCGATGCTCAATGCAGACGGCGCTGGCACTCATTTTATTGTGAGAGTAAGTATTGAGTCGTATTTCTTACGATTCATGTACATACAGGTATGGCCGGCTGTCGAGACCTGATCTTTAGATGGTTTGTCGAGATGTCAAAAATGTCTCAAATCTCTTCGAGTTCAACCTGATTCGCCAATCGACAAGTGAAACCCTGACTCTAACGATCCGAGTGACATCAAATGTCTTGCATGTTAGGCGTGAAGTTACGTAGGTTCACTGGTTTACATACAGCCGCACTAGGGTCTTGATCATATCACATCAGCTACTCGGCACTCAGGGGTAGAGAGGCAGCCAGTTGAGAGAGCTAACATCATCTTATGAGAGCCGCGTGGCCGCGTAATGGAAACGAAGAGGACGGGTCTTCGAGGGCTCTAATTTAGTCTGGACGCCACAAGCTTTGTTGGGTGGGTATTTGTTAAAGGGGGGTTCTAGTGTAAGCGTTCAACTTTGAACTTCCACGTGCAGGGTTGATAAAGATCTTAAGATATTTGACAATGTTGTAATAGAATAATAGTGAATTCACTTTAGAAGCTTGGTATAAACTTATACAAAGCTATCATAAACTATCATAAGATTGTAAGGTATATTCTAAAGTAAGGAGCTATTTCCTGACTATATTATAAGTAAGGATATATTTAGATGAGATGCCAATCTTATAAACCCTTCCTTCAGCAGTTCACAGACCAGGGATAATTCCTGTCATGTTATATCTAGACCTGAATGACTATCTACTTGACGTAGTGCCCTCAGTTTATGTAAAGTTATTGGCCCCAGCTACACTCATAAATTCACCTAGCCTGGATGCCAGCCACAAATACTTTAAATAGCGTCTCAATGACAAGAGATTGATCCAAACTTCTGGGTCCTAGGGACGAATCCTTCGTGCTGTTTTACTTTTGAAGCGCCTCACACTCGCATGCGTCGTGTAGGTCTCGCTCATCCGCGGGGAGCTCATACGGCACCCCGCGGAGTCCGCACCCTCAACTTATTAGATAAAAACGATAGGAATACCTGCAAATATCGAACCCATGATAGGTAATAGTTCATGCAAATCTTCTAGTCTTCAAAAGCGCATATAACAACTTTGGCGATTGAATGGCGCCACTCGAACAGCCTAAGGTCATTCGACCAATGAGCAACTTGTACGATCTCTTCCAACTTCCATATCCCTATCCTTTTGGAAAAAGATATTAACTGTATACCAGGGAGTTGTATCATTCAGCTTTACACACGTTGCGTCATAGCTGTGGCACCGCTGTAGTCTGTCGCTATAGCCTTCCAGAGCATCTGGCCGAGGGTCCACTTGAAGCCGTTCAGGATGCCTTTCATCGGGCTATGGCACTTACAGTGCTTGAACACCCGATGTTACAAGTAGGAATATTGAACGAGGACTCGGCTGTGCCATCGTGGATTGAGTTGAAAAGGGTGGATCTCGGTGCTCACATTACTTGGCAAGAAGTCGAAGCCTCGAAGAGCTATGATGTTTGCCTGAAGGAAGCAATCAGAAGCCAGTTGGATACTTGGTTCATGGACGTCGAGACTAAGCCGGGATGGAGAGTCTCCATCTTGTGCCCGGAAGGGACTTTCCAGTTACTGGATGTCATCTTTTGTTGGAATCATACCAACTTTGATGGTGTAGCGGGCAAGATTCTACACCAGAGCTTGTTGAGCAACCTCAACGGTCCTAGAGTTGGCCAGGAACTACCTAACCTAAAAGGAAATGTACTGCAGCTTGACAGCGTGGCAGGCAAGTTTCCTCCACCTCCAGAGAAGCTCATCAAGATTCCCATCTCGTTGGGATTTGCCCTATCAACCATCTGGAAGGAACTCAGGCCTCCTTTTCTTGTGTCAAACGATCCTACGCAAGCCAATTGGGCTCCCATCCACGAGGAACCTTATCGAACCGAGTTCAGAACGTTTTCCATCGACGATGCAACACTGAAGAAGGTGATCGACAACTGTCGAGCGCACAAGACCACCATCGCAGGCTTGTTGCACGCACTGCCGCTAGCAAGTCTTGCCCTGCAACTAGGCGAAGGCCAGAAGTATTATAAAAAAGAGGCAAAGTCGATGTATGCCATTACTGCTTTGGACACTCGTCGCTTCATTCCAGCCAATACGGAGGCATATCCCTGGCATGTTCCAAGCACAACCATGGACAACCAAATGACGCTTTGCGATCACTTGTTCGATGAGAAATTAGTGCAAGAAATTCGCAACAAAGGTTCCGGTACAGCTTCGCAAGACGAAATCATGACTAAACTTGAGGATATCGTCTGGTCGGCCGCGGTACAAGCTCGACAAGATATCCAGGAGAAGCTTGACAGGGGCATGAACAACGATCCTTCAGGTCTGATGAACTTCGTCAAAGACTGGCGTGTGCAAAAGAAGCAGCAGTTGAAGAAGCCTCGAGTAGGAGCTTGGGGCGTCTCCAATCTAGGCACTCTGGACGGGGAAGTCGAAGGTTCAGGTTCAGGCTGGAAGATTGAGAGAGCTGTGTTCCAGTTAAGCTGTGAGCTTACTTCCCCAGTTTTCCACATTAGCTCCATCAGTGTTAAAGGTAAAGAGCTATGTGTAGATGTCAGCTGGCAGGAGGGCGTTGTTGATGCAGAAGTTGGAGACAAGCTTGCTTCTGATATGGAGGCCTGGTTAAGGTTTCTTGGCGCCAGGGCATAGGAATGAGGACGGGGGATATGGAGCGATGTTGGATGCGAATATCTGAGTATGCCATCGTGTGATATGATATTAAAGAGATTTAGATAGAGCCAAGTATGGACCAAGTCATAGCTTTGGTATGCTAGGTACTGTATCTGTGTATCTCTGTTAGAGCGGCACTACTTAGGTCGAGTCCCTTGACAACAGTCACTGACTCGGTATGGGTAATTAACCCCGTATAAGGGCAATAAAGTCTAATTTCAAAAATGGTTTGGGCTTTTCATCTCATCTTGTCGTATTTTATGAGAATTTCATAATTATTATGATGAGTCTTACTAGGAGTCTTATGATGAGCTTTATGATGACCCTTATGCTGAATTATCGCATAAGTCATCCGGGCTTTAAAAAAATGAGTGTATCCCGGCCTGTAGAGGTGGCTGTGGCTTCCACCTAACCGCGTACCTAGCACGTGCCAGGGACCCATCTGTGCCCATCCCCCAGCGCCTCGCTCGGCAACCCGCTAAGCTTTGAACCCTCAACTGGGATGTACCATCGAATCACAGCTCACATGTAAGCGTTGCTTTACTGGCTTCAGGGGTAGAGAACGCCCTGGGCGGTTGACGGGTGCGTGGAGCTCTTTAGCACAGTGCACTTTGATCCTGTAGGTGGAGTGGACCTTGAATAAGGTGTCCAGGTTGCATCGAGATTGGTTGCGCAGCTTATTTCCCGAGCGTCCCCTTGCATGGGTCATTCGCTACAGTTGAGCGGCTGGGAGGAGAAGCCAATTGGTGATATCTGCTAATCGATCGAGAACGAATAGAGGAGTTGTAAGTGGTATCTCATGACTGCGGAATCCCCCAGCTGGAAAAGGCTCGCACGTACAGCACCTTGTTCAATTCCGGTGGGTTCAAGAAATTACACTTCCTTTTGAAGAATAAATTGCTAGCCAGGGGCAGACGTGGCATACCCATACCCGGACATTCTGGATGCTCACCCCAGAAGACAGAGACCGAGACTCATTTCCCGTAAAGATCTCACTGTGCTATATCTGTCTGATACCCGCTTGTTCGCCTTGGATTGTCCACCCAAAACTTGGGGGACCTTGACTCCAACTGCACAGTATGTACGCTACTTTCTAGAATAAGTCAAGTTGGGAAAGTCTTAGACCAAGTTAGATTCCATGGTGTTGATTTGATGGTGGAGTCAGGGGATGGGATTGGATTGCCAATCCATCAACCACCCCCCGAACCCGATTCAGTCTAAACCCCCTTTTGGGACGATCCCGCTGGCTCAGTTCAGTTCAATTCAGTCCAGTTCAGACGCGGATTCGTCCAATTGCTTTGTCTTTTTTCTCTCCTTGTTTGTTGCGTTGCATTATCATAATTTCCATATCTCTTTGTGAAGAAGCAGGCAGCGCAAGAGTGGTCCTAAACCGTGCTCTTTCCTTGTCCTTTCAACTCCTCCGCTTTCTTTCAACTCAACTTGCCTTGCCTTAACCTCAGCTCACCGTATCTTACACCACTTCAACTAAACATCACCATCCATCATCATCATTCCTCCCAGTCGTTGAGCCACACTCAAACCGTCCGTCTCTTGTCGCTTTCGGCCACCCGCTGAAGCTTGGCGCTTCCGTCGCCCCTGAAAGACGCCAAACTTGTGGGGGAACCTTGGTTATCGATTCCAAGCACAGCCTGCATTCATTTCGTCCCCGTCTCAGGCCCCATCTCCGTCCCCGTCCCCGTCCCCGTGTGGCGTCCATATGAGACAGGCGGCTGGTGCTGTTCCAGTTCCATCTCCCTCCAGCATCATCTCGGCTTCGCATCTCTGTCTTTTTTCTCACGATCATGAGCATAAGCCTGGGACGCAATGCGCCGCTGTCCCCAATCTCTCTAGGCGGTAGCGAGTTCTCAGTTTCAAAGTATCAAGGTCCCGACGACGGCCCCTATCCCACCGGTCGCCCCAACCTCGCTTCGCCCCCGAATTCGGGCGGCTCCAACAGTACCATGAGCATCAACGGCTTCCCCAATACGCCTGGCGGCGGCCCAGGTCCTGGCGGTCCAGGTCCTGGTCCCAGGAGCACTGGAGGGCCTTCGCCTCCTGCTTCTATCGCCCGCTCAAGTAATGGCACCCAGCTCTACGCTCGCAGCGAAAGCGGTCGTAACAGCGTCCGCGGCGACCTCGATGAGTCTGTCCTGAGTGAGCACTATGTCGCTTTGCGCACCTATCTCAACACTCGTGATCCGAATCACAAACAGCAGCCCAACAAAGCCCGCGACAAGCTACTACGTCTTTCGTCCGTCCAGTTTTACGAGCTCAGTACCGACGTTTACGACGAGTTGATACGGAGACAGGCCACTGCGAGGGCTCCTCCAAACGCTCCCAGCGGTCCTCCCTCTTTCCTACTCCCCGAGAAAACCTTCCACCCAAAGCGAAACCAGGCGCGCCAAAGGCTATCATCCCTCGGCCCCCCACGATTCCGAGACCTTGCCGCCGATGTCTACCACGAGCTCGAACGCAGATTCCCTCGCTTTGTGGGAGGAGATCTGGCCCGTACAGGAAGCCCCATGTCGATTAGGGGACCGGGCACTCCGATTAATGGTAATGGCTTTCCCCCTAGAGGTCAAAGCCGCATGAGGAGACCCTCCGATGCACCATCTATGAGAGGTCCTGGGCCGACAGATGCTTACGGATTACCAGCATCACCAGGTGGCCCCAATGGCGATTACGGACGCCCAACCCCGAAACAGCTCAACCAGAATAATACCATCGTTCCGAATAAGAGTACCATGCTTGAAGAAGACGACGAAGGCGACGGATTCACAGAACAGGACCCGAGTAATCGCGAGAGCAAGCGGAGTGCCGGTAGCGGTGTGACTTCGGAGGTCGGTGCTTTTTAGCAGCTAGGAATGAACACGATCGCTAACAGAATGCAGGCTGATAAGAAGCTCATCGAAGATTATCAAAATCAGGTACGAGAATTACGTGAGAAGCTGGATAGTATGGAAGATGCCATGAAAAAGAAGGAAGACGACATGAATAGTGCTTTGGATCAAGAACGTTCACGGGCTACTTCTATCAGCCAGGAGAAGCAGGAATGGAGTGACCTCAGACTCAACCTTGAAAACAAATTGGCCGAGGCGCAAAACCTTAACGACTCGATGAAGCAAGAATTACAGCGTGTACGAGAGGATCACGACATTGAGACACAGCGACTCCGGGATGATGTTGTTGCAGCACAAGAATCGGCGGAATCGGCACGAAGTGTCGAGCCTGCTGCAACAGACTCAGAATTACAACGTGAGAACGATGAGCTTCGACAAGAGCTCCGGGAACAACAGCAGGTGACAGAAGAAGTTCGAAAGGAAGCTCAAGAGTTTCTACTTGAGATGCGAATGCTCTCTCAGCAGAGTGGCTCGACACACGAACGACATGCAGAGCTTGAGAAGACAATTGAGAGACTCGAGCTTGAGGTGCACGAGTGGAAGAATCGATACGCGGGTGCAAAAACTCAGTTGCGACACATGCGTGCATCCTCCGCTGGACCTGGAATCGAGCATGATGCGGCAAAACACGTTCGAGAGAAGGGATTCATGGACGACCATGGCCTGGTTAAGGATGTTCATGTCACCAAGTTCCAAATCGCGATTGATGAGCTTCTTCAAAGGGCACGAACTGATGATCCAGACAAGGTGATTGAAGCTATGAAACTAGTTGTGGTTAGCGTTCGTCGCATCACTAAGGACATCGAAGTACCTCAGAACGACGATGAGGACTTTGCTCAGCAGCAGGCCAAGATTAGGTCCAAGGTATCATCCACTGCAAACAGTCTCATCACAGCCTCCAAAAACTTTGCTTCCAGCGCCGGGATGTCCCCCGTCTCTCTGCTTGATACAGCAGCATCACACTTGGCCGCTGCCATCGTTGAACTACTCCGCCTGGTCAAGATTCGGACGACCCCTGCTGAGGAATTGGATGATGATGATGGAACCGCGACGCCCGCGGACTCCAGCGGACTCTTCTCCCCCGTTGCCATCGACCATGCTTCTGCCACCCACGGCGCGCTTCCACCACCACCCCCCTTCCAGGGCTTAGGCGGCATGCGAGATAGCGTTGACTCGTCGGCATACAGCCCTATGGGCTCACCTCGCCAGTCCGCAGACCCATACTCTCATGAAAGGTCCATGTCCAAGGCGAGTGCGGTGCCAATCGGGCTCGGGTTTCCTAGTCCGAACAACAACCATGTAAACGGCCAGGGAATGCATCAGCCGGATCCCCGAGCCGCTGAAGACCTCAAGGTCAGTTTACCTGGGATGCTATAATGCCAGGAACAGCAGTACTAATATGCCGCTCAGATCTATCTTGAGGATCAAAACGCTCTGCTGTCAGCCGACATCCAGAAGCTTGTGAACACCATCCGCGGCGACGCTGAGATGCGACAGATTACCGGCGAGATTGGTGCTATCAATGCTATTGTTAGCAGGATCATCTCGGAGACACAAGCTTACGGCTTTGGCGAAATGGCAACCCAGCTGGCACACTGCAGAGCACGTCTGCTGGAGTCTGCTGATCAAGGCCAGGACATGGCCAACATCGGCATGGATACCAACTCGCACGAATGGCGCATGTGGGTGCAGACACTGCCACCTATTGCGTTTGGCCTAGCACGCGAGTCCAAGGAGCTGGTCCAGCAGGTAGACGACCTAGCCAGACCCGGAAGACCTGATGACTTTTCATAAACACCTTGCGTTTAATTGCTAGAATCCGGACTTTGTCTTTTGCAACCGGAAACGCGCTTTATACCCCTTGAGCGCCAGTTTTGACACTGGATAAGCTATTTGTTGCTGTCCTAATGTTTCGTCTTGGATCGGTCGACAAGGTCGGGATTGCGTTGAACGTATCTCGACGATTAAGCGGGTTGAAGAGAAGGAAAGGGACATACAGTTGGGTAATGGTGCACGTGGGAAAGCATGGGAACGGCGTTGGGTTTGCTGTTGATAATGCATGGTGCAGACATGGGCCCGGATTGAATTGAGAGTACATAAGTGCGCTAGGTATCATACGAAGGATCCAACCAAGGCTTTGGCATTCAATCAAAGCGAACTAGAAGGGACGTCCTCCAGTTCAGACAAGACTATACGATGGACGACGATAATAGAGATAGACGAGAAATGGAATTTTATCAACTGCCTCTTAATTGCCATGGAATTGGATGACAGATAACATGCCGTTTGCTTCCCCCTTATCTACCGTCTCTGCTTAAATGATATGGCTCTCCTTCAAAGAAGATATCCTAAATTTAAAATGAGTTTTTCCTAAAATGATAGGGGATTTTAATTTGTTTATGACGATGTTACGCATATCATCCTAGGCTTTACTAATCTACATTGTTATGTTTCCGTGCTCCCTGTTAACATCGCCAGATTGACCCTGACTTGTGAATGTCAAGTAGCTCTCTTGCTAAACCTCTACTCATTTTAGCGGAGCGTGCTAGTATACTGGGCAACCTCCTCCAGCCTTGTGTCACTAACCACCAACTTGCCATGCCACCAGCAGCTAGGCTTGTCAGGCCGATAAGCCACATGTCCCAGTTCCTAGCCTTCCATATTGGCATACGCATGTCCGCCGTCTGTAAATGCATCGGTCGCAGCTCGACGCTATTATGAAACCGGAGCTCCTGGTCTACCATGACTTCCTCTACGAGATCAGCGGCGAGGTGTTTCCTCTTGGAGTTAAGGGTCGCAATGCGCTGCATACGGCGCACGTTTATAGAAAAGGAGCCGTCTGCATCGGTTGTGATGTGTGCGATTGCAGATGAGATGGAAGATGGTGTAAGATAAGACTTGTCAAGTGAGGTGCCGACACCAGCGGCTGTGAGACGGGCGCTGTTGCAAAGCTGGTCGAAGAAGTAGCCGACAGCGAGAACTGGTGTTCCGTGGAAAAGGGTTTCGTTGGCGCTTGAACCGCCGCCGTGTGTAAGGAAGAGGATTGTATTGGGGTGAGCTAGGACAGCCCGTTGTGGTGCAAAGACAGGAAGGCTGAAGTGTGCATGAGCGTCGCTGAGGAGATCTGTGACACTGAGGGTTGAGCCATCAGCGAAGGGGTAAGTCTTGGAGTTGTCGAAGTTGGCGCGAGGTTTGGTGGAGGTAGGCATGGATGAAACCCTGGTTGAGAGAGTGGTCAATATACCATTTCCCCGAATTTCAGTTCAGCGATTGTCCCAGATTAAAGACTACATTGAAGAGGACCTCGCATCTCAGAACCCATACTGGGAAATGGCTATTTCTAGGCTGAACGAACTCGAAGAAGACTGTGAGCGACGAGCCACTCATAGAGCGATCTGGCGCATTATCAAATCTACCCACGAAGATATGATGGATGACTACGAATGGATCATCCAAGCTTGCACCACTCTTGAAGCTGATCCAAGTCAAATGGGAGGCCAGCTCGATGACCACCTGGCTCCACGCATCGGCCGATTTCTTGGCACATGCACATGGGGCGACGAGGAAGGATACGACTTACCGACAGGCATGGCCGAGCTTGAGAAGCTGAAAGAAGACCACTATGACTACTACGTTCTGATCCGCGCAATTTGCGAGCTCACCGATGATGATGACTATATGTCTACTCACGCGAAGTGTGTCAAAACCGGGGAGAAGGCGGCACAATATCTACGAACTTTAGTCGACATGCTTTCGAGCTACAATCCTGAGCACGACCTCAAGGCCGAGATTTTCCAATCCCTCAAGCGGCGAGCCGTCAGAGTCTCTAACGGTAGTCGTAAGAGATCTCCTTCTCCTCTGGAAGGACTCGACTCTGGTTCGGAAGATTACGAGGACTGTGATTCGGTATGGGAATAAGACTTCTCTTTACATGGGAGCAGACAAGGATGCCGAGGTATCGACTGCTTGTTTAGGTGGTGGGTTGGTACGGTTAGGAAATAACGCGTTGCACTAAATGGGTTGCTATTAAGGATTATGAGCTATCTCGAGCAGATATGGGCATTAAGAAAAAATTGGGGTTTAGGCGGACGTAGTAAAACAGTTCAGGCAATGAAAATAAAGACAAACTCACAGGTGTTTTCAATTGTGATCTCTTAGCAAAAGGTTATTTTACATATCTTGTAGACGATCCACGCTACGTACTCTACTGTCTTTAATAAATAATTCACATCGAGTGTGATAATATTATTAAAGTAGCAAAGCCTCTCCAATACTGCTTCAACCTTGTACCTAATATTTGTACCACGTAAGTTGCGTGCTCTCTATATTATCTGTTAATGGTTCTGCTGACTGCCTACGTTATTCTTATTTCCTACATGTTGCCTCTGCACAGACGTAATATATCTCCTCTCTATAATAACCTCAATGTATGTCTGAGCTTAACAGGGCAGCTGATTGATAAAGACCCCTGTCCCAGAGCTGGAAATAAGCTGGGGACAAGGCTTGGCGTCGATCATGCGCTTAACCTTTTAGGTTCTGCCTCTGACTCCACCTCAGCCGTCCCGATCATTTTGTCCACTTGAGAAGGCCGCAATCGCGGCGTTTACCATTTTTCATCGCCAGCAAAAGAGAAAACTTTGATTCTGGACGGCGATACCGGATATTCTTTCGGCCCCCGGGTTGTTGTTTTCTTTGCTTGCTCCTTTTATCTGAATTATGGCATCATAGGTGAACAAGCTCCCATTATATTTTCCGTCCCGTCGGCTCCCCTCCATTCTTCTGCTTCAGCACTCGCACCTATTTTCTCTATTGCCCCGCGCTAATCAGGGGACCTTGCAGGTGGTTTTCCGCTAGAACCCAAGCACAAGTTCTCTCTCTCCCCTATCTTGACCAATCTTTTGTCTCCCCGCGTGCTCCACTTTCTGGTTCTCTGCATCCCAAAGTGCTCCCTTCTGGCTGGCTGGCACCTGCTGCGGCTCCTGGCTCCTGCCCGTCAGGCGGATAGAGACATGCAGTTTAGTGGCGACCAGCGTTTGTGAACAAGTACCTACCTTACCCACGCACCTGCCCGCTGGATTGCTGCCACTACACTGCACTGCACTTATTTTGGTCTAGTACTTTTTCGGTTCTCTTCCCGCTTCTCACTCGGGGGGTTCTTTAGTCTTCGTTTTCTCTCCTGTCCAAGGGTCGATCGCACACAAAAATTAAGACGTCGTCTCCCTCTTGTCAAGATTGCTTCTCCCTCGAGCTGTATTCGGTCTTTGGTGATTCACGCTGTCGAGGATGCGAATATTGAGCCTTGAGGCGTACTCAGTTCTCAAACTCTGGCCTCTGTCTTAAGGTACCTAGGGTGGCGATTACGCTCACCTCTCACTCGCCGCCTCTCTTTCTCACCCTCACTCTGTCAGACACATCCGCATCAACATCAAAACTTCACCGCAAGCCTGTCGCAATAGCGAGACGGGCGCTTCCCCGGCTTCAATGGATATTCAACATCCGTCGCATAGGGCCGCGACTCCTCCCTCTCAATTGCAGCACTCCTCTCCGCATCTTCAACCTGCGCCTGGGCCTCTTCACACTCCCGCTCCTCACCTTGCAGATGAGCAGGGTCCAATCCCCGCCAACTCTCACCCAAACGTCATCGAACCAACGCCATACCTCCAGGCCACTCTATCCGACACGTCGCAAGAGCTTTCTCTACCAAACTTCATCGCAAACCAACCATCTCCGTCAAGGAAAACGCCCTCACTCTCTCCCGAACTTGACGATGTGAGTTCGGTGCTTAGCGAATTAGCTTCCGACCTTGGTGATCCCGCAGCCGATCTCGACTCAATTGAATTCGACTGGGACGGTCCTGAAGATCATCAAGTACTGCGACTCAAACCAACTGTTGAACAGTGGAACGATTTTCCTACCAATCTTGCCTTTGCCAGAAGTCTTCAAGCCGATAACCATGGCTGTTTCAAAATCGTCCTTCCTCAGGAACTACTAGACGACCTTCCAGAGAAAGACGCCGAAAAGGTCCCTGCGAATGCATACCGGCCTACTCAAATTAAGAAGAACAGCTTCTGGCGAGTTGATACAGTTCCCTCCGAGGGCACTTTCAACTCGTCTATCACTGGTCCTGCATGCAATGTCACCGCTATAAAGGCCATTGACCAGCTGAGGAAGCTGTATCGCAAGAACGATCACAAGCAGATACGCAACGTGCGCTATCGGGTCGATGTTCCTGCGTGGACTCCTAAGCAACGACGCCAAGCCGGCGTTCCTGAGCGGAGCCCCATCTATCCTCTCAAAGGCGATAAGCTCAACAATACAATGGCCATCATTCCAGGAATTCATACTCCATATGTGTACGAGTCAGGCCCTCATTTCGGGGCAAGCTTCCAAATACACGCAGAGGACTTCCGACTTGTTTCCCTCAACCACCTGTACAAAGGCCGAAAGATCTGGATCGTGGTCCCTTCTACTGCAGTCGATGTCGCCGAGGAGGCTCTCGGCCGAAAAGGCAAATGCTCTCAGTTCATGCGGCACCGAGCAGAGTTCTTCTTCCCGCAGAAGCTCGAAAAACTGGGCATCCCTTTCCGAATTGTTGACCAGCGTCCTGGAGAGACCATCGTTGTTCTTCCGGATGCATACCATGAAGGCTTCAGCACAGGTTACAGCATCGCCGAGGCCAAAAACTACGCCGACGATGCCTGGACTACCGAAACATATCAGCCATGCGAGGCCAGATGTCACCTTGCTACGGCAATTCCTGCCGATTTCATGAGACCTTTGAAGGAGGGCGAGGAGCAGCTCAATCTCTGCGAGAATTTTGAGCTGCTATCAGCGCAACAAACACCTACACCAACACCAACACCGGAACAGGCGAAGCGGCGTTTTGAGGGCGAAGAACAGGGCGGGAATGCCAAACGGGTCAAGGGATAGAACGGCGAACGGGGCTTTGGTTTTGCTCATTGTCATGTTGTTACGGAGTTGGTGTTGCTTTTTTATGCCAAGTTTATCAGCTATACAATCTGCTGGGGATGGGATTTTGCTATGGATGGCTTCGGAATACCCATGACGCCCGGCGTATGCGACACTATTTCAGAAGCCCACTATGATGTTACGGACTCGGGGTTTGGTTTCTTTTGATGGCGTGTTGTTCTTCACGATGTACTTTTCGGTCTCGTGGACCCCAGAGGCTACAACTATGCGGTTGATAGACAAGGCGTTTGTATTAATTTTTCGTTGTGCGTCGTGTCAAATCATTACTCTCAACTCGCCACCATCTAGATACACACGTCGTTACAATATTCATTCGTACACGTTGGAGCATATTGTCTGGCGCTGCAAAAGCAAAGCCAGTAGTTCACACAATATCCCAAATATTATATCCTAATCCTTCTCTTTCTTTACATATGTCTCTCCTGCTCCTGCCTCCTCATCTCATCACGGAAGGCATTGCGGCCACCGGAAGTGCCCTGCTGAGAGAAGGTAGGGTCGACAGGGCTACCAGCCAGGCTGCCGAGGCCGTCGCTGTCGGCGCGACCACGCTGAGGGGCATCACGGTACTCGCCAGGAGGGGGCATGGCGGTATCGAGCTGGATACCGTTGTCCTTGGCACCAAACATGCGACGCTTAGCACGGCCGGTGTAACCGTGACGGGATCGGCTGGAGATGTTACCGAGCCCGATACGGCGGGTCTTGCGGTTCCAAAGGCAGCCACCGATGAGCAAAAGAAGGATGGAGCCGAAGACGACGGGCAGGGCAATGGTGAGGCTGCGGCCGGTGGGCGCCTTTTCGTTGGCTTTTTCAGGGAAGTCTTCATTATTGAGGGCGAGGTAGAGAGACGAGGACTTTGACTTTTCGAGAGAGTTGTTGCTGTTGCTGTAGAGGGTGAGGGAGATGTTGTGAGAATGCTTGTAGTACTCGTTCTTGGCATCGAAAGGCCAGTAACCCCAAGCAGCAGGGACGGCAGAATCGGTGAACTCCTTGTACTTCTCCCAAGACTTGCTGGTGGAGTTATAGACGTCCAGACGGGGAGTGATCATGAGGGTCGAGTTGTCTGTGGACTTGGTCTTGTTGAAGTAATCGGGGTCCCAAGTAACTGTAGGAAGCGAGCGTGTTAGTGGTTGCAATTGAGGACTAGTACATGAATGACCACTTACCAAAGTAGGTCTTGCCAACATCAAGGGTGCTGTTGGCATAGGGGGCGCAGAAGGGAGCATTATCGCCATCCTGGTTGTAGCATCGAGAAAAGACACCCTCGCCGTGCTTGCCCGTGGCCTGAGGGTTGGGGGGTTCACCAGTACTGGTGTAGGCCTTGCCCCAGCTGGTGTAGGTGTAGACACTGGCGGTAAGATCGTGAGGCGCAGCGTCGAGGAGAGAGGTGCTGCCGTCGACGGTGGTGTACGAGGGAGTGTAGGTCGTGGCGGGCTGCATGTCGTCGTCGACAGTGACCCAGGCGGCAGTCTTCTCAGCTCGCTTCTCGAGACCGTGGGCATTGGCTTCGATGTCACGCTCGTGATGGTCGGCATAGCGGATAACTGTGGCAGAGGCCGATGCCATCAGGCCCATTGAGGCGAAGATCTTTGATGCGTGCATTGTTGTTGTTTGTTGTTGTTCCCTCGGTGATGCCGACTGTCCTTTTCTTTTCTTTCCTGGTCTACAATGAGACTCTACCTAACCACGCGCAAGTAATCGCCGACGGAGAACAAGGGCGATGATGAAGGGAAGAGAAGAGGTAGAGGTTGAAAGGAAAGAAAAGGAAGAAGGTGATGAAAAAGCTGGGACTCGGGAGATGAATATACGATGCAGGTGACAACAGCAACAACAGGAGAGACCGATCGGGCCGGGCGGAATTGGAATTGGAACCAACCACATCAAGGACTTTTTTTATTTCGCGCAGGTTGTAGTGGGTCGCTGCAGCACCCCGTTGGCGCTAAAGGCCTCAATTCCCCAGGGGATTAACAGGGGTCCCGTGGGGCTTCGGATTGTTCAGTGAATGATCGAGATATCTACCTACCTAGCAGGTGAGATAGTAAATAATCGGCACTCTGGCTAACTTTAGGTAAGAAGGAATAAAATAATTTAAGCACTTTAGGATATTTTTAGCCTAAAATATGCTTTCGTTATTATAGCAACTTATCCTAAAGTTAGGCAGAGTACCGATTATTTAGCGGACCGCCTGCCTAGGTAACTCTACACTCTTGAAGCATTGTTCCCGAATATTGCAGTCTTTTCTGTCAATACTACTGTCTATCAATGTATACTCTAGCAGGCTGGAACAGTTCATCCTATACACCAAAGTTGGAAAACATATGACATCATGTCCGGCTCGCCCGTTCCGAGGCTCGTCTGCTCTTGGCGGCTCCTCCGGCAATAGCACCGACTGAAAAGCTCCATGCAGGTACCTACCTAGGTACTGCCTAGTACAGTACCTAGTTTAACAAATATTCGAGAATTTTTACCTAACTTTAGGTAAAAGAGCATAACACACGCAAAACTATAGAATGAATTTAGTAGTTAAATATAATATTTAACCACTTGGCTATTTCGTAGTCCTCTTACCTAAGTGGGTTTGCTTTTTTAATGGGCGTAAATGGATATGGAACCTACCCTGGAGAGGGAGATTTGCTCGGCCTTTGCATGAAATCGTGATTAAGTGCAATAGTATGTGAACTGCATATAAGTCTTTGGTAAAAATTGATCACAATTTGAATTGAACTGACAGGAACCACACACAATTATTGTGGTACTGTAATCTAAAAGGATATCACGCGAGTGTAATATGTATTTATTACCGGGTTTCCCCAGTCCCCGTGGGCGTTTTTCTGAATACATTCTATTGAGCCTAGAAACTACGATGTGAGTCCTTGGTTTACCATCAATCGACGGCCATCACAATAGGTAGCCCATATCCTCAATATTTGTCACCCACTACTTCTTCTCATTCTCATCCTCCGGTGGAATCTTGCTAGGGCAATCATCATTGGGACAGGCCTCAGGCGTCAGACCCTGAGTTACTTTCTGAGTGATCACTGGCTTGTGCGACGTAAACCAAGAGTTGGGAGGGATCAAGCCCTCGTCCTCGCGGCGCACCTCCAGGCTGGTCTTGAGGTACGGCATACAGTACTTCCACTGCAGGGTGACGGTGTCCAAGCACACGGGGCACTGGGCGACAGTTTCGGTACACATAATGAATGTTGTTCTTCAGGAGCTGGTTGAAGCGAGATGTTGTTGTCTTGCTGAGAGTGCAGAGTATATCATGACAGAGGCTTGAGGAGCGTGAGAGAGCCGGAATTTATAGATATGGTGCTGTTGTGATCAAGACATATCTCATGGACTTGCCACTTCATCGAAGCCGAGGTCTGGCATGAATCAATGGAGAAATGAGCATAGTACGCCAGGAAGTGACTGACGGACTGTTAGTGTTTATATGTGATCGGCTGTTATAAAACTTGTCACTTTCGATATCTGAGTAAACATCAACGTAATATATGATTGCTACTGACTCTCGACTCCATTTCAAGCGGACTCACACAACAGACACAAAGTCACTGCCATTGGCAGTAGATAGGCGCCGTGCATAAGAATCCCTGCGAACAAAGGTCATGAAACAGTGACACAACGGGACTCTCCAAAGATTTAGGTAGTACATGATTAAATTAAGACACGCACTTTAGTCGATTCTTAGGCTAAAATATGCCCCAGTTATTATAGAAACGCATCCTAAAGTTAGGTAAATATTTAGTGAACTAACTGAGAAGTAAGCATATGGATAGCAACTATCCATATACACAACAAGTCTCACCTCTCCTTCTCCATTCCCTTTGTTTTGTCCAATTACCCCAAAATGGCAAATCAAGAACCGTTAAAAAAAGCCGTGGTATCATGTGATATCGAGAGACTCGAAGCCAAACCCCCATTTGTTTTTCTTTTCTCCTTTTTCCCCCGTCTTCTTCGAATCAGTATCGCTGAACAAAATCAATTCTGCCAAACTCATCCATGACCGGCTCCTCACCAGCAAAGCAGGTATAATGCTGGTTAGCCCCATGCTCCGTGTCAAAGCCCTTAGCGCCCCAGGCCTTCTCCATCTTCTCCCGGAATGCCGACTTTGGCTTGCCTGCCTTGATGCGCCTCTTCTCGAAGAAGACGTAGGCTGCATAGAAGGTGATGTTGGTGTTGCCATCGCGAACCCCCCTACGGCCCATAAAGTATCGCAGGTTGGCCGCAGACACGCTTTTTCCTTCGGGAAGATTCTTGTTGAGGGCACGGATGAACGCTGCCTGCGTCATGCCATCCTTGGCCAGTAAAGGACGGATCTTCTTGCGGATGTCGTTGCAGGTGTCGTAGATAGGAACTGTGCCGTTTTCTTCACCAGGCAGGGGATCAACGCCACTCAGGTCGAGGGCATCGTCGACAGCCTTAGAAGCGGCGGCCGTCTTGGGCTTCTTAGGCTTGTTGGCCTTCAGAGGCAAGCCCTGAAGCTCACGCTTCTTGAAGAAGCGATGGGCCTTGGCAAAAGTGTCGGTTCCTTCGCCATCCCAGGTGCCAGTGCGGTTCATGAAGCTTCCATACGCCTTGCTGCTGACTCCGATGGTTTGCTGGAACTCGCCCACCTTTTGCGCGCCAGAATCGATCCAGGTACGGATCTTGCGACGGATGGAATTGCAAGTGTCCGAGTCAAGGCGATCCAGGCGTTCATCCTCACTGTCAATGTCTTCCACGTCCGCTGGGAAGAGGTCGTTATGAGTGTTGTCGGGAGCCACGTCAGACTTGCGCTTCCTGGAGTTGGTAGTTGTGGTGGCCGTGGTAGCTGGAGGAGCAGGTTGCTGTCCTCCAGAAGGCATTCCTCCTGTCATGTTGTTGAAGATAGGAGGAGGTGGTCCAGCTGTTGTATATCCAGCCGTATGCGGAACAACAGGTGGTGGTGGGTTGTAATACACAGGGGGGGCTGGGTTATTGGGAACAAGAGAGATCTGGTTGTTATACACAGGCGGAGCAGGGACACTAGGAGCAGTAGGTGCCTGGTTATTGAAGACACGCGGAACTGAGTTGGAAACCGGAGGCAGCGGGTTATTATAAACAGGTGGAATTGGGTTATGAACGGGCGGGTGAGGTAGATTGAGAGCTGGCATGCTAGGTAAACCCTGAGGCGGGATATCCGGACGCGATGCAGATGCAGATGCCATTCCTGTAGAGTGTTGGCTCATTTGCAGCATTGCTTGTCTGGGTGACCAAGTCCAGCCTGACATGTCTGCTGTAGGTTACGTCAAGTCGAGCGAGTATAAATAATCGTCTGAGCGTCCAGTTAATGACCGGGAGGTTAATATGTCATCAGGCAAATTGACGAACTGCCGCGCACTAGTTATGACGTTTGTGTGGCCCACGCTTTTTTACGCGTTTTTGGTTTTGGGGCTGAACGATAAGCGGCGCGTTAATTTTGGAGCGGGGGAGTACTTGGCATTCAGGTACAGGCACTGTCTTTTAGCGTGCCGAAAATTCTGGAATCCCGGGCGGCCGGAGCTCAACGGCACTCCACCGGACGATAAAGTGGGACGATGAAGTGGGACAGTCCCGGCCGATCTTTCGGAAGACAGCCATCAAGCTCAACATCATCAATCACTTGGATGCGATTTCCAGTCTTTGGTTTACCCCAGCGATATACGTCGGCGATAATACACTTTAGTGCACAAAAGACTAGGAGGAGATATATTATTATGGTGAATGATGATTGTTTTCTAAATCGTGAAAATATAGAACTCGAGCAAAAATGATGAGTATCACTCGTAGGTGTTTTTAGCATCACACTCTAGTGAAGTAAACACAAAGGCAAAAAGAACGTCTTGATGAGACTGGGACTCGAACCCAGGAGGATTGCTCCACCAGGAATGATAGTTGTTAAGGTTAACCTTAACCTGGCGCCATAACCAACTCGGCCATCTCACCGGAGGATCTCGGAGACCCGCTTGTTGGAGAACTTTGTTGCTAGCCAATCCATAACCGTCTGCTCCTTGAATTTGAGTGAAGAAGACTAGCTATCGTGGTGTTCTTTGAGTGCTGATATACAGGAAATGTTCTTGCATTGGTTGTCGTCGATGTGCCTTGATATAGGATTCTTCCACCCGCCTTGCTTGACATGATGTTGAGAATCTGACCTTTTCTATATTATGCTGATGCTTACTTAGATATCGGACTGGCAGGCCTGATAACAACTGGCATGGGCCTTTTGCTACAAGTGCACGAAGAAGTTCAACTATATTGATGGTATTACTCCAGAGAGCAAGCTGTATTAATCCCCTTCCAACCCGGAGTCCATCATTATTTACACCAGCTACTCAGTCGAACAACTATTACAGTGGCAGCCCCTGAATTATACCATTCCACTTTAAATGTAATGCAAATGCGACTGTAACAAAATAGATTATATACCATTTGTGTTTAGGTCCCTAGCGTACTTTATAATACGCTCCTGCTGCATAATGGATTGTCCAGAAACCCCGGCTACATCTCTTCTAACCTTGGCGTAGAAGCTCTGCTAGGTGTACGAGCCCGATTACCAAGGGGCATATGTACTTAGATTGATATCAATTGTGGGATGGGACTACGGGTTCAATCAAACCCTTTCCCCTGGAGGGAAGCCGTCGGATCGCTGATTGGAAATCATTATTCGCTGGGTGTTTATACCTCCTTCTAATAGACTCTGGCCAGCCCAGTAGACAGGATACTCGTCGAAAATGACTACCTTTTCAAGCCGATTACTGGGTTGTAATATACGCTCAATGAGACGGGTTTACCAAGCTTGAACTTATCAGGAGGTTGAGAGTCTTGAGAGCATTACCACCTGCGAATCACCAGCAATACAGTGACGAGCTGGAGAGGTAAGAGATATAATTCTCTGGAGGTAGATTAATACCCGCTCGCTTTGCATATAAATTCAGTAGAACTCTAAGCGGACGCTCATTTTCTCCCTGTCCTCTTCTGTTTACTCGCTCTGGTTTAGGCAGCAGTGGCATCGAGTTGACAGTGATTCTTTGTCAAAATAGAGGCATTTACTCTTGTCTCAGGGGGGCATATTGCTGTCCGCTTTATTTACACGCAAATTTAGTAGAAATTTAGGCAGACGCCCATTTTTTTTACCAAGATCCTCTTTGCTTCTATTCTGGAATATTCTCTATGTATTTCTACCCTTTTCTCCCTCTCCGCCTCCCTCTTTCCCTCTCTCCCTTCTCTCTTTATCCAACTCCAACTTAACATCAACACCAACGCCGCCTGGCATATCACCAAAAGCCCTTTACTTTCAGCTGGGCAGGCAGCTATTAGTTACTGCCTCTATAAAGGCTCTTATACACATTCAAGCTGCTTTGCTCATCATTCACAAAGTCAAGCATACGGGGTACCAAATCAAGCGGATTATTTTTCAGGATTAATTCCACCTCGCTGCATAACTTCCTCTTGTTTCCTTTCTCTTTACTTCTCTTCCTCAAGCAAAAACCATTAAAGTCCCTTCAAAACAATTCCTCTACATAACTCACTCAGGCTTTCTAAAAGCATCATCCACGATGAATGATCCACAAGATCGCGCCTTTAACCCTCAGGGTTTGGAGGTAATCATCTCGAAGATTCGACTTGGTATTGCAGTCTACGACGAGACTGGCGACACTCAGAGTATCACCCAAATCCGCGAGGTAGTGGGTGATGCACTGGGAAAGATTGATTGGAGCGAATATCAGTCCGATTCTAACAAGATCGACCAAAACTTGCCTCTCATCCGAGAGATGTTTGAAAGTCACGATAGCTTTGAGTAGGAACAAGCTACCGAGACTGCCAAGGCATGCAAGGTATGGCTGATAAATCTAATATTGTAGAGACACACTAACGCATATTGGATCAGGCACTTTGGGGAGAACAGACTGCACCAAGCGCGGTATTAGATCTGGCTCTGGGTATTCGAGCAGGTACCTTATCCGGAACGCCCATCGACGAGTCCTTGTACCGGGGATTTATTACCATCTTCTGTGACATCCATAAACATCGGGAAGAGACCATCAACCAAGACATACACGCTGACATCCGACGCGCCTACGAGCTTGCCGTAAAGATCGTGGGCGATCCAATTGGCGTCCAGAAACCACTTTCAGCCAACTCCAACAGTTCTATCTGCGTCACCGCCCTAGACCACATCATCGAGATGCTCAAGTCAATGATCAAAGCGATCAAGAAACGCCGTGCTGCTGAGCGCAATAGCCGCGATCCTGCCCTGGCGAACCCAGGCGATGATATCCCCACTCTGCTGAGGAGCGTATCGGGTACAATGGACAGAGGCCATCTTCGCGATGTATTGGACCGAATTGTCGAGATAATCTACTTGAAATCTGACTGCTTTGTGCAACAGATTGTCACAATGCTTACTGAAGCACTCGAGGATATTGAGCGAATCCGGGATTTAGTGGAGGAAGAATCAGAGGACGAGGACTTGATTGATGAGAGCGGTCACGAAGATGGTGACGAGTGATAGACGACACACTCTATACTTCAGCAAGCAGGTAATTGAGTGGTAGATGATACACCCGAGGGTTCTAGGAAGGCAGGAGATCACCAGAGTTCCTTTTTATCGTCGATATAATCAATGATACTTTGGGGTGGGGGGTTGGCGGTAGTTATCTATAGGGCAAACTTGAGCACAAGTTGCTATTTATCCAAGACAGTTCCAGCCATAGGGACCTTCGATAGATAACATGCATTCGATCTGTTTCGCACGGGCCCTTCGTCTTGCCACAATCAACTTTAAGTTTGTAGGATCTCAAAGCTGCAAAGTGAATGTTGAGAAGTGAAAACGCCAACTGGAGCTGTGCTTTTGGTGTGATTGATCACTCCCTTTAGGCTGTCGTCATTCCCTTACTTCGGCAATACATACGCCAAAGCTTCGGTGTATTCTTAAGGTTAAATAAACTTCGACTCAAGAGTCTTCTTTATCTGTATTCAGGAAAAAAGACACTGGTTTTACCTCATTCAGTTCGGCTGATTTCTCGGGCTTGATCAGGGAATGATACCAAACAACAGATTAGACCTGCTATTTCCCTTACAATGGATTGAGGTGACTTAGGGTATAGATTGCTCATCAACCGGTACTTGACTGACCGACTACTGGGTTATCTTCTGTCCTTTCACAATTGGTCAGACCACCCATGATAATGACAGGCCTCACTTACAAGGGTCTAATCACGAATACTTTTAGCCACCATGTACTGTTGTAAAGTGTCTTTTCTCGTACCACAATGTACGTGCTTAAGCTCTTGATATTGTGTCTTTGCGTCTAGTCATAGCATCTCGCAATGTCCAGTGACGCCCCTTCTGAAGCCGATTCAACGGCCCATCATCAACCACCTGCTTCACACAGAACACTTCGTCTTGTCACGATTGCCTCGTTCCTCCCCGCCTTTCCGCTCTGCCTTACTCACGGCATTCTATCTCACCACCCAGTTCCTGCGGTTGGCCTTGTTCCGCTCGCCTTTTCTGCGAGCGGCAGCGTGTTTCTTCTACGCAGACGAGACCGCGACGATGGACTCGCGCGTAGAATCTCGCACCCGTTGCTGGTCTTTGTCTTTGATGTGGTACTGGCCGTAGCTTGCATGGTTGTCTTGATCTTCACGTGGATCTCAGATGAACGTTTGGCTTCATTGAGTATGCTAGCCGCTTATGCGACCATTCCTCTCCTCGTCAACTTGTATGTGATCCCATCAGAGAACAAAGGTGTATACCCAGACTAACTGATATTCCAGCTTCATCCACCTTCTTCTGGCTCTTCAATCCTTCTACACTGGCCTCGCCATTCATAGTATTACCCAGTGGCTCGCCTGGCGCACTCTGCCACCTGACTGCCCGCACTGCGACCATCGACTCCGACCAGACTTTCCCCAGCTGCCTTGGCTAGAGCGTCTGCGACAGCGAAGGCATGGGGGTCATGCGGCTTTGTTTGTGGACGATGAGCATCGATACCACGATGATGAGAATGAAGAGATCTTATACCGCGCTGAAAGCGCAGCAGAAGAGGCCGAAACGTCGCAACCAGTACAGCCAGAGGTTGTTGATGTAAGGAAGAAAGGCAATCGTAAGAGCAGGACGGACACTCCACCTTCCAGGGAAGAGCCTGCATCGCCTTGGAGTTCCTGATCAAGGAATGGTATGGTATATTCGTCAGCTCTCGAAATCGAACTACCTATTCCCCTGGAGGATAATTTTGTTGTGGTCTAGCTTCAGCTAGGTTTATGATTATCTTTACAAAGCCTTATTATTTCTTATGGTGATCTTTATGTAGCCTTAGGATTTATTATGATGATGCCTCATGATGATATTTCGTAATGTACCCAAATGTCAATACATTGTTGGCACCTTCGGCATCTGGTTCTCGGGCTTCAGGATCATAGTCGGCGTCATCCTGATCCACATGCTTGATAAAGCCTTCTTTCATGTAAGTAAAACTCTCCATTTCCCATCATTGCCGAGGCTCAAGAGCGAGCACTTAATCTGACGCATGAACATCCCCTGTAGCATCTTCTGAGTCAGACACAGTGTCTTGAACTGGGGTTTGCTGTGCTTTAAAAGGTCGAATCAAGATCCATAGCACTAGAGCCTTCTTCCTCCGCTGTCCTTTGCGATATCTTAATCTTCACCTTTATCATCGGGGCGTGATTTCTCCTCTCTGACAAGATCGGCTCTCTTAGGAATCAATCGTGGCTTCGTTCCTTGTTGACTATTGAGAGACTGTAGGTCTCCTGTATCTTGGATTGAAGTTCACTCGAAGAATGACTAATCAGAAAGTCGTTTACCATTGTCTTGCTTCTCAGATTGCTTCTCAGGTTGCTTCTGAGATTGCTTCTTGTCCCTCTTGCGCTTCTCAGGTGGCTGGTCGTTGTAATTCACCAACTTCCTCGATACTTTGCATGGCTGTATAGTGGGCGCAAGTGTTTGGCCATGCAGTAGCGGCAGCTGGGGTTCAAATAACAAAGCTGCTCGACGGGCCTCCCTTTGTTGAGCTTTGCGTGCAGCTTTCTCCTTCTCCCAGTCTTCCTTGTACTTGGCCGGCCACCTTCCTTTTGACGAAGGCTTCGAACTGCTTCCAAGACTTAAAACGCGCTTGCGCAAGTAGCTCTGCTTCCCACTTAAACGGCCACCGGATCGAAGGTGAGTCAACGGGACGTTGGGGATGACTGACACATGAGCTACGTTGAGGAAGAATTCTTTATCGTGGGTTTGGGTTTCATTTTGAATCGCTATCGCATGGTGATATCGCTCATCTACCTCGTCCATTGTAGGAGGATCGTGGGGCTCTGATACAGAACATCTGCTTTTAATGACTTTTTAATCATGATAGCGAGCTACTCTTTATCTAGTGAAAGATCCTGGTCGTACAACTGATCGACAAGCATTGTGAGGTCTTGTTGCGTGTGTTTGTTGTTTTGTTGGTGGTGTAGGAGTTTGATGCGAGAGGAGAAGATGTGAAAGGAGAATAGAGAAATCGCGTGCTTTGTGTTTGCAGAAAGCACAATGAATCACTAAGCAAGCAATCCATGATTCACTGTCACTCGTTTCTACCTAGGCAGCAGCCGGGCTATAAAAGGGGGCACGAGAAAGAAAAAAGGAACAAAAAACAACATCTTTATATATATCCCCTCTCGCTTCACTTTCTATTAGTACAGAGCTTAAGCAGTATAGCTGACTTACGTATCGCCTACCTGAAAAGAAGCTGCATACATCACAAATTAGCTATATAAGCACCAAGTCTATTTTTCCAGTTATTATAAGCATATATAGACTGCCTCATCAGGACATGTTGTTTAGTCAGGGCACTTCCTACGACAGCGATATCAAGAGATCGCCAAATTCAAGAGACTCGTCCAGTTCGGCCATACCTTCGGGCTGGAAGAAGCCCAGAGGAGGGCTGAGAAGACGCTGGAAAGGCCGCCTGTGCCTTTGCACTCTGCGTTGTACGAAGAACTGCAAAAACATATTGCAGTGTTGATCCTTGATAAGTCTCATGATTGCAAGATAGAGGACACGGTCGCCAACAAGGCAGTTAGGTCGCTAAATTACAAGCACGTTTTCCTACTGACAGGCGCCCCTATGTGCAACGACTGGCCAGACCTCTTGGGGCAGTCGAAACTTCAACCTGGTGGTGGTCTCTTTCAGAACATGGAGCATTTCAAAAGCATGTTCGCCGAGAAAGGGCACCCAGAAGGACCCGGGCTACAGCTCTTCCGATATCTTTATCAGGGCTTGCTCGTTGGTCGTCCACAGATGGTACGTACTAGACCTACCTCCCAAGTGTGAGGAGGACATCAACTTCCCTCTTCATGATCGCATAACCATTATGCGAATCGATGATTTCGTTGAAAGGGGACAGAAATGTCCGCGAAAAATCAAGCCTAGGAAAACCAAAGAAGATAACTACAAACTCTTCACGAAGGCTGTGAGTCTTTTCACACAAGCTGAGCGGCTATTGGCCTGTCCTATACTCTTAACAGCCACGCATGCCGACAATGAAGGCAAAGAGCCTAACGAGTCCGATGGAGGGTTCGAAGATGGTGTCCATGTTTCCAAGCTTTCTACAATTAACATCTCCGACCTGGACATAGCCTAGCCTGCCGAGGTAGACATTGCCTAGAGGCAGTGAACACCGTCTTATATCAACCCAATCCTGGAATGACTCAAAGTGGAAGGTCCGCATTTTCTATCATTCCAATAGTGAATTGCATGTAGGAAACGCGTGTTTCGGCACGGGTAAAGTAATAAAGTAAGAGGCATCATGCCACAATCGGCTATCGGTGTGCAACTAACCAGAATAGCCGACTTGGGGTTATCAACTACAGGTACCTTAGAGGATCGCTCCCGCAGTGGGACACAAATAGTCTGGGCTAAATAGCACCGGACAGCACCTAGAAGCACGAGACGAGGGACAAGTCAGCTCCTATCAGCTCAGCGCTATTGCTACGTCATTTAATAGGTACTGATATTCTGCATCTCCCTCTGCAGCATCATTACCTGAGTTCTTGATTCATCTGCACTGAACTTTTTTCTTCTTTTCTTATTTATCGAACCAACTCCGACAAAGACCACGCTTCGTTTTTCAATTCTCTCAGCTCTAGAACATTTCCCCACAGCAAGAGACCTAGGCGCTTGTCTCGCCCATCGTCGCATAAACGCGTCTCTCGTCCAACGTGGTGGCTTGATCGACGAAAGCCCGATTTTTCCGAATTGGAGAAGAAAGGAGACGCCCTACCAATCCCTTCTCAGAGCAATTTTTAAGCTTTGGCCAAAATCCCAGCAAATTCAGAAAACACAGCTTTATCGCCATGTCTTCTTTCATTCGTTGGTAGGTTCCAAGCAACTTCGCTGTCAACTTAAGCACCGTTTGGTAGCGTCCGTGCTGATCTATTTCAAGGTACAACGCCAGATTGGCCGCCCGGCCCCTGCTCACTCAGAGCGTCACAACTGCATTCCTCTTTGCTACTGGCGATGTCACAGCTCAGCAGCTTGTTGAGAAGAAGGGTGTTCAGAAGCATGACCTAGTCCGAACGGGTCGAATGGCTCTCTACGGTGGCTGTGAGTTTAACCTTCAACCCTAAACTCACGTATCAAAACATCCATTGACTCTTGACAGTTGTTTTCGGCCCTGTGGCAACAACATGGTTTGCCTTCCTCGCCCGCAATGTCAACGTGAGGAACAAGAAGGCCGAGGTCCTCACTCGTGTTGCCTGTGATCAGCTTGGTTTTGCGCCCGTCATGATTGGTGTCTTCCTTGGCAGCATGGCCAAGATGGAAGGCAAGAGTGCACAGGAACGTATCGAGAAGACCTGGTGGTCGGCGTTGAAAGCCAACTGGATGCTCTGGCCGGCGGTTCAAGTTATCAACTTCTCCCTCATTCCCTTGCAACATCGTCTCTTCTTTGCCAACATCGTTGCCATTGGCTGGAACTCTTATCTGAGCTGGGTCAACGCTCAGTGAGCAGCGGAACCTAGTCATTCGAGAACATCTGTCGATTACTTTGACACATAGACATAGAAGTGTCTTCATTTTCACACTGGGTGTTTTGCTCTTTTATAAAGAGAGTTAACTGGACTTGTTTTCTCTGATTTTGGGAATAAAAGGCGAAGAGGGAAGAAAAGACAAGCGAGAATCTCGAAGGATTTGGGTTGTGTTTCGATAGATACTGAACCTCTGTACAATAAGCCACTCAAAACACATGACTTTTGGCTTTAATGGATCTCATCCGATTTATCTTACGACCACGTAATGGGCTGCCAAGCCTCATGATACAGCGGCAATCGATGTCCGGGGCGATCATCGGTTATCAATCGGGGTCCGAAAGCCCATGATAACCGCCATAGGCTCATTTTCCCGCCATTTTGAGTCACTTGTTGCCCTGCTTTCGACTGCGGAGAAGCCCCCGTGATGAAACCAGCTGCAATGGTTGGGGTAGGTTCCATATATCTAGCGCAGCAACTCGCGAAGATTATATAAAGTACTCTAAACTCCGCCATATAAAGAGAACTTTATAGCATAAATATATAGCATAAATTCATAGAAAAGAAAGACTTTAGGGCAAAGTTTAGTCTTTCCTTACATAAATCTAGACAGAGAAATCATAAGTTCTTTGTCTGATATTCCTGACAAGCCTGGATATAGTCGCCGTTATCGCTGCCTTAGGCCACAAATAGTTAGCGCCAGACCCTGGCCCATCGCAGCGCAGCCTTTTCCTAAGCGGCCAAATCCGGGTTTTGAAGATACAACCGAACATCATCAGGAACTCGTCCTGACCTTCAAAACCACCCCTCTCCTCCCTCTCCAGACTCTCCGGTCCCTCCGCGCCTGGTAACACATCATGTTGCCCTCTTCGGTGCGCCGGGTCGTCTCCTCGGCCGTCTCCTCCGCCCCTCAGACCGGCATCGTTTCTTCCCTCGCCTCAGCCGCTCCCAAGACAACCCCCATCTTTGTCCGCGGTCACCAACGACGATACTCCTCCTCCAAGCCCTCGAAATCCGATAACGGCTCCAGCGATATATCGGCTGGCTCGTCAGTCCCCGCTTCAGCCACAGCGCCTAAGTCTGGAAGTGAGAAGCGAAAACGCAAGAGCAACAAAGATGCCTCGACGGCTTCTGTGAAGAAGCTGCCCAGCGTTCCCAACACGCATCACATGTCACAAGAAGGTAGGAATATGGATGTTCGTGATCTTCAACAATGTTCATGATGGCTAACTGGCTCAGCCCTCGGTCTATCAAGTTTCTTCTCACTACATAGGCCTATTTCTGTTACTCAGACCATGCCCCGAGCCGTAACCGATGAGCACTTTGCCTCCATCTTTGCCGGCCGATCCAGGAATAACAAGATTTCCGACACCGTATCTACTCTCTCCGATACTATCGAACAGCTGGAGGGCCCTATGGCTCAGATGACCATTGGTGGACAGGAGGGACAGGAAGCAATGCACAAGGTTGATATTAAGAACCCCGATGGTACCGAGTCGAGCATGTACCTTCAAATCGACACCATGTCCGGCGAATTCCTGCCTTTTCGACCCCCTCCTCTGCCTCAAGCTCAGGCTGCTGGCGAGGCGGATAGCGCCCTTGCAGAAGCCGAGGCTGCGGAGGATGTCCCCCAACATCGCATTTACAAGGCTCTTTTCACTATTGAGGAGTCAACCGATCCCGATGGTCAGATCCGCATCATGGCCCACAGCCCCCGTATCATGCAGGATGCCCAACCACGAAGCTTTCTTGAGCGCCTGGCCCTCCGCCAACTCAAGTTCGACGAGGCCCAGGGCCGCCGCGACATGCACGCCATCAGCGTGAAGCGACAACGAAAGCTCAAGATGAAGAAGAAGAAGTACAAGAAGCTGATGAAGAGGACGCGAGTCCTGCGCCGAAAGTTGGATCGAACTTAGACTGTGTACATAATCCCCGTCGTTCGATTGCTGTTTCTGTTTTCTCTCGCATACGGGCATTCGAGGGGCTTTTTTATTCGTGGTGTCTGGGCATGGATGGTGATGATTTCTCAAATTTGGACTATGGCATTGCGCTCTGAGGCTTTCATCTTTCCATAGACTCGCGCAGGTAACAATCATCGTTTCAAATGAGTTGATCTGTTTTCATGGTGACTTCGGTCTCTCAGACATGCGAATCATGTATAACTAGCTGTACAATTCACTTATTGATCCTCATATTTGTTATATTGAGATATATGTAACTATTACACCTAATCATGGCATGCCATTAGTGTCCGCGAGTTGACAACTCGTATAACCTGACCAAGGACAGCAGAAAAATGTGGTTAAAAGGTTCGTATGAGTTGTGAGATTTGTCAGCAGTGACTCCAATCAGTTGTTGATCCCCAAAGTCGAGGATCAGTAGTCAATTGCGGCTCACAAGGCTTCACGAACGCCACCAATCCTACACTCTCGGTGAATTTGCAGCTGGGTTCGGTGAGACCCCCACTCCGAAATGTCTTACCGAAACTTGACCGCCCGGCAGAAAGTCGCCGACCGCCAAAATTTTGGATTTTTGAGCCAGGTCCCACCTGCTTAAGAGACGAGATCGCATTTGCGCCCGCGTATTTTCAGAGCAATTGGCCTGTAGAAAAATCTGAAAAGATGCAGCGCAAGGCGGTGTATGTACACTCTATACTCACAGCAAGAATGTACAAAGCTAACAGGATGCTAGGGACTCGCGCATTCCAGCGCTTATTCAAAATGGCCTACAAGAGAAGAAGAGAAGCTTCTTCGTCGTCGTGGGAGACAGGTCCAAGGATGTGATTGTGCGCCTGCATTATATCATGTCCCAGTTCGACATTAAGCAGAACAAGTCAGTTCTGTGGGCTTACAAGAACAAGCTCCTGGGCTTCACCAGGTGAGTAGTTATGCTGGATATCTTCTCTCAATGCGACACAGCTAACCCAGAGTTCACAGTCACAGAAAGAAGCGCGAGCAAAAGATCAAGAAGGAGATCAAGCGAGGAACCCGAGAAGCCAACACAGAGGACCCTTTCGAGCTGTTTGTGTCGCTACACAATATCCGATATACCTACTACAAGGAGACCGACAAGATCCTGGGTCAGACATTCGGCATGTGTATCCTGCAGGACTTTGAGGCCATTACACCCAACATTCTTGCGCGAACGATCGAGACTGTCGAGGGTGGCGGATTGGTGGTTCTGCTACTCAAGGGCATGAACAGTTTGAAGCAGCTCTACAGTCTGTCCATGGACGTCCATTCGCGATACAGGACCGAGGCTCATGATGATGTTGTGGCGCGTTTTAACGAGCGATTCATTCTGTCCCTGGGTAGCTGCAACTCCTGCTTGGTCATTGATGACGAGATGAACGTGTTGCCAATTTCTGGTGGTAAGGGTGTGAAGAAGCTGCCTCCTCCAGACCTGGATAATGCCAAGACCGAGTCGCAACTTGAGCTCGAGGCCATGAAGGAGCAGAATGAAGGCCGACAGCCCGTGGGGTCTCTCATCTCCCTTGCCAAGACTGTCGATCAGGCCAAGGCCCTCCTCACATTCACAGATGCGATCGCCGAGAAGACTCTGCGAAGTACAGTTGCTTTGACTGCTGCACGTGGTCGAGGAAAGTCTGCGGCCATGGGTGTTGCTGTTGCAGCAGCTGTCGCGCACGGATACAGCAACATCTTCATCACATCTCCTTCGCCTGAGAACTTGAAGACTCTCTTCGAGTTTGTCTTCAAGGGATTTGACGAGCTGGGTTACGCTGACCACGCCGATTACTCGATCATCCAGAGCACCAATCCCGACTTTAACAAGGCTATCGTTCGAGTCAACATCCACCGACAACACCGACAGACCATTCAGTACATTCGACCTCAGGACGCCCATGTGTTGGGACAGGCCGAGTTGGTGGTGATTGATGAGGCGGCAGCTATTCCTCTACCGCTTGTGAGGAAGTTGATGGGTCCTTACCTGGTGTTCATGGCTTCTACCATTAACGGTTACGAGGGTACAGGTCGATCTCTTTCGCTCAAGCTCATTAAGCAGCTAAGAGATCAGTCGCGCTCTGCTTCCACCGCCGGCGAGGGCATGGAGATTGCGGACCGATCAACTGGCAAGGCTTCAAAGACTGAGGAGTTCCAGGCTGGACGTAAGCTACGAGAGATCACTCTGTCGGAGCCTATCCGATATGCTCAAGGAGATTCTGTTGAGAAGTGGCTCAACACTGTGCTTTGCCTTGACGCGACTCTGCCCAAGACCAAGTCGAACATCAACGGGTGCCCTGATCCTACACAATGTCAGCTCTTGAACGTCAACCGAGATACCCTGTTTTCTTTCCACCCTGTGTCTGAGAAGTTCCTGCAACAAATGGTTGCATTGTACGTGGCCAGCCACTACAAGAACTCACCCGATGATCTTCAACTCATGAGTGATGCACCTGCGCATGAGCTCTTCGTCCTTGTTCCTCCAGTTTCTGAGGACAGCGCAAGACTACCAGAGCCCCTGTGTGTTATTCAAGTTTCGCTAGAAGGAAAGATTAGCAGACAGAGCGTTCTCAACAGTCTGAGCCGAGGACAGCGACCTTCTGGTGATCTCATCCCCTGGCTAGTCAGTCAGCAGTTCCAGGACGAGGACTTTGCTTCTCTGTCTGGTGCTCGAGTTGTGCGCATTGCCACAAACCCTGAGTATGTCTCAATGGGATACGGCACCAAGGCTTTGGAGCTACTCACCGATTACTATGAAGGCCGCTTTGCCAACCTTTCTGAGGACGAGGACCAGGTTATGGAGGAGATAATGACCCGCGTTACCGATGCCGAGCTGGCCAACGCCAATTTGCTTGACGATGATATTAAGGTGCGGGACATCAATAAGATGCCTCCTCTATTCGCCAAGCTCTCAGAGAAGAAGCCAGAGCGACTTGACTACGTTGGTGTAAGCTACGGCTTGACACCTCCTCTTCATAAGTTTTGGAAGCGGGCGTCGTTCTCGCCTGTTTACCTACGACAGACCGCCAACGACCTCACGGGAGAGCACACATGTGTCATGCTGCGGCCGCTTGAGAACAGTGATGATCGAAGCTGGCTCGGCGCTTTCTCCCGCGATTTCCAGAAGCGTTTCCTGTCACTTCTGTCATATAACTTCAGAACGTTCTCTCCTAGCACTGCGTGCGGTATCGACGAGTCTGCTAATGCCGGTGCTAAATTGGACTCGACTGAGATTCAGCCATTGACCAAGGCAGACCTTGATCGATTTCTGACTCCTTTCGATCTGAAGCGACTCGAATCATACGCCAACAACATGCTTGACTACCACGTTGTTCTTGATCTCGTCCCAGTTATCGCCAACCTCTACTTCACAGGCCGCCTTAAATCCAACATCTCGTTGTCAGGTGTTCAGGCAGCCATCTTGCTTGCTATCGGTCTGCAGCACAAGGACATTGAAGTCATTTCACAGGAGCTTTCTCTCCCTACGCCTCAGCTTCTTGCTATGTTCATTAAGATTCTGCGTAAGGTGACTGCACACTTTGCCGCTCTTGTTTCGGATGCTGTGGATGCAGAGCTTCCCAAGGCCGAGCGCTTGGGGGTCAGCCGTGAGAACGCTAGCGGTGCTCATGATGACGAGGTTGTGGATGAGCGTTTCGTGCCCCTTGCTACCACTCTCGACGAGGAGCTTGAGGAGGGTGGTGACGAGGCTTTGAGGGAGCTCAAGAAGAAGCAAAGAGAACTTATTGACTCTTTGCCCCTTGACCAGTGAGTTTCTTCACGACTGATGATTGGATGCATTTAACTAACAAAAACATAGATATGAAATCGAGGGCGACACTCCCGCTTGGGAAGATGCGGAAAAGCAGGTTCTGAGCGCGACGAAGCAGGGCAAGTCAAACCCCGTTGTCAGTGTTAAGTCTGCCAAGCAGAAGAGAAAGGCCGGTCAGACAACAGCGGCCGAGGTGTACGAGGAGGCATTCGGCGACAAGAAGAAGAAGAGTAAGAGGGCAAAAAAGTCGGCGTGAGAGTGAAAGGGTTGTAGAATATCCTAAATCTGGCACAGGGAAAGGCGTTTTGCTATATGATAGACAGTCCTACTTAATCAAGACACTGTTTTGCTCATGGAGATGGTTTGATGTGAAGATCGAAGTATATGTGAACAATTCAGAGCCTAGTTGTCGTTTATCATCCTTATACCAAGGGTTCCTGCACCCACCAACATCAGATCAGCCTTTCATCCCATCATCCAGATATCGCGCCATTCTTCCGTCTCAATACTCTCAGTTTTCATCCTAACTCATCATTATACCATCATGTCTCCCTCCGATTTTGTTCCGACGCGTCCTTCAGAAATCTTTAACATTGATCTCGACACCCCTGAGCGGTCGAGGGAACACCCAGCAAGATCGCAGAACATAAGCAATGTATGCAAATCGTAAAACTTTCCCCAAGTTATTCTAAGTTTAGAAGAGTATTACTGAGTACGTAGTAGTCTTCATCAAAGTTTCGCTATCTGGAGATTTACTGCCCTTATTACACGCGTAGCACATAAGGGATCATCAACCGCTGGGAGGGACGTTGATCATGCGCTCTGAGACCAAATCATCTTAATCCGACGCGATTTGATTCTATCAGGAATGCATTATTGATAATAAAGTATCAACGCTTCGGTGGGAATAGACCATGCGAAGGTTGTAGGTATTATAATCGCCAACACACTGTCTTGTCTTTGATCCCATAGCTATCACTAGCTACGAAATTGCTAACGACCAAATTTCTATACATGTTACAGTGTTAGAGCTATATAACTCTTGACATACATCATTTCATGTATTCAACAGGGGGCTTGATATTTAAATTCGAGTGCCACGCCAGATCACTAGATTGTATCAAGTCGAATATTCCTGCCATCAAGACATCTCAGAAATGCAAGGGGTATCAATTTCGCTTCTATGCTACATATAGCTATCAGATTACTTCTATTTCCTTAACGCCAAACAGTCCTGTACCTGAAGACGCAACACCATAAGCTAATTTGACCAAATCGACTAGATTTCCGCCAGGGAAGTCTAGTAACATGAACAACAGCCTATATCTATTGCTTCAAAGCAACCCAGCCTAGTACTTGAGCAATACTATGCATCTGGTCTAGTCACAGAACTCTCCATCACGACCCATATCCATCACAGGATAGAACCAAGTCCATATAGGGGCTACCAATTCCTGGTATTCCTCTCCAATAGACTTCCCTCCCGAAGATGGGTGGCTCTCAACTTCGTGATCAGAGTTGTCTTCCTCGTTGATAACATCACCGTAGAATAGATCCTCGGGATCAACATCAGAGCTTTCGATGCTGGCTGGCCCTTCTTCAACAACATTCTCGTCACGAACTTCATCACACTGAGCCTGATCATCTTGGTTGGTCACAGGCTGAGGCTCGTCCTCTGAGGCTTGCAATTCAGCCTCACTGCTCTGCATAGAAGATGGCTCGCTATCTGCGAAAAAGTCTCTCTGAGCCAGCGTCCAAAAGCTCTCAGGCTCTTTACAAGGAGGGATGGGCTGTTTCGCAAAGTACTTACGAGCAAAGTCCTCCTCCCACTCCTTGTACTTGTCTCGAGCAACCTGCTCACGGAAGGACTTGATCTCTGGACCTTCATTCTCGACGTCTCCGTGCCCCCAGAAAAAGGATCCGAACCAAGAGGGACAAGAATCGATGTTTGGGCATCCAGAGAGCATGGGACGGATCTCCTGCTGTCGAAACTCGCATTGAGCCGGGTTGGGCATTGCCTGGGGCTGATTGTCCTTCAGGGAGATCTGTGAGAACACGATGTAACTATTACAAGCGATGTAATACGACGTGAGGAGCTCACCGCAATGGCAGCATGCTGTGATGGTCTTCTTGCACATCCTGGATATTGTTTCGGTTGTCGAAGGACGTGGCCTTGAGATGCAACAATACTTACAAGTCTTGGGTACAGACAAGTCGTCAGTACCTTGAGTTTCTGTGTGTAAGATAGAAGAGAGAGTTAGAAAGTAACGATCAGGGGAATATATAGAATTATCAGAAGAGTAGAATAAGGGCATAACAGCACGAACAAGGCTAGTAGTATAACTGACAGCTGCAAATGAACAAGGGGATTCACCAGAACAGTTGTAAGTCAAACCCCCCTTTCAACACCTACTGGTCAAGATGAACACTAGAGACAATGAGTCGCTACAGTAGAACAAAGACTTGATTCGTTGCAGAACATGTACTATGTCTCTGCACAAAGCTATATCTACAGCAAAAGGATAATAAGATGAGCTAAGGTTCAGCTTCAACCCGAACAAGCAACTGCCCGACTTTCATGCTCCTTTAAGAGATCATCCAACCTTTGAGATAGTTCGTCAGAAAGCTTGTGATGATACTGCCTAGGTTTGCCTAAGATTTTTGCTCATCGTCAAGCCATATTCGTTCGTACATACATGACAAAAAGATTCAACATACCCAGCGAACACATTCTAATCATTAACACTCATTAGCATCTACTCACTACACCAACAGCACGACGGTCAATGAAGCATATTCAACGAGAATAACCAGTGTTATAAAATCATTGCTATCATTACGGCATTGCGCTGCATGTGAAAACATAGGCATCATACACAATCCAGCAATTCCTCCAACTGTCCAGCCCCGTCATCGATACTGTAAAGCCCTTATTTTAATCGTCCCTAGGCACCAACAGCCCATCTGAAAACAGGGGCAAGCAACAAAACAATCCTCCTAAACTCCTATAGAGAACCCTATGTATATAGCACTCCCCTTAGGTATCATGCTTCCTGGCAGCAATGCTGCAACCGGAGCTTAAGGGAGAGCGACGAAAAACCAAGATGGGATAAGACCCGTCGCGAAAGAGAAGAAAAGATGTAGGGCAATCAAGAGCTCTTAGTCTTCTTGCGACCCGACTTCTTGGGCTCCTCCTGGGGTTCAGCGGCGGCCTTGGTCGATGTGCGCCGTCGCTTCTTGTCAGGGCTGGCAGGGGCAGGCTTCACCTCCTCGACGGCGGCAGCTGGTGTGGCCGTCTTGCGCTTGCGACCACCAGCGGCCTTCTTGGGAGTCTTGGCAGGGGTCTCCGCCTCCTCAGGCTCATCGGCAACAGGAGCGTCAGCGACAGCTTGAAGCTGCTCAGCAATGGCATCCTGATCGTTGGCAGGGGGCGCATTTTGGGTAACGTCCTTAAGCTCAGGCATGGGAACGTGGTAGTCCTCAGCGTACTTGAGCGCCTCCTCGTCAGTCATTCCCTTGGCAAGAGGGTTGCCATTCTTGTACGACTGGACACGGGCGTTGTAGAGGCGCAAGTTGTACTGGTAAGCATTGTTCCAGCCCTGTTGCTCGGGTTAGTGGCAGGTCTGGCAAGAACGGGACTGTCAAAACAGAATAACTGACCTGCTTCTCATGGGGGCCCATGTGAGCCCATCGTCGCTGACCTTCTTCCTGAACAGCACCCTTGGGGGCCTCTGAGCCAAGATCGTTCGCGATGATAGAGCGAGCGTGCTGCATGTAGAGGAAGTAAGGGGTCAAAGGACGCTTGGGGGCATTGGGGTCAATGGTTCTCTTCTTGCGCTCCTTCTTCTCCTCAACGGGAGGGGCCAGCTCAGGAACAGGCATTATCAGCTGCTGAGCGGCGTGCTCGAAGTTGGCGAGGAGGTTATCCTGAGAGCCCTCGGCAGTGGGCTCGCCAAGCAGGAGATTGGTCTGGCGGACATAGTCGGCAGTGAAAGAACGGAGAAGTTCCAAAATGGTAGTAAGACGCCCAACAGCCTGGTATGACAGGTTAGCAAGGCTGTCTTTGTCTCAAGTATTGCTTCAAGTGAGTAGTGAAAGGAAGTCAAGTGCAAGTGAGTGGGGAGCTCGAGTGGATACTAAGACGCGGTGGCCATAGCTCCTTTGGTCATCAAGACCTCGACATGTCAGCAGCTCATTGAGAACGCGTCTTGGCCTTGCAAAGAGCAATCAACGTCTCGGCTCATGCCATAGTAGTACGCTTGTCCGAGGCTTTGGGGGAATGCGACAGGACTCTGCATCGGCAATCGTCCCAAGGCTCAAAGCTCCAATGATGGGTCATGCAAGGCAATTCATTGACAGAAGGATAGCCTGGCTATACTGTGCAACCAATTTACTTGATCGCGTAGATGTTCCAAGCCAGTTGAGGGGAAAGTGCAAAATCGAGGCAGGATGAACGAATATGGATAAAAACTCACCGAATCTCGCACGCGAAGGAAGCTGTCGTTGTCAACGACGCGCTGAGGCATCACAGCCTGAGGTGGCGGAGGCGCAACAGCCGCCATGGGCACAGGCATCGCCTGTTGGGGAACAGCGGCGATAGGTTGCTGGTGTTGCGGATATTGCTGGATATGCTGAGGAGGAATGGGGACAGGAGCGGGCTGAGGCTGCTGCTGTTGCTGCTGCTTCTCGACAGCTGACTTCTTAGGGCGGGCCATAATGTCTCTTGCGACGATACTGAGAAGTATATACGTGTGGTGTCTTCACCTAAGGCTTTGCGCTGGTGGTTTGAGGGGCTTTGAATGCTGTAAAGACGCGTTAAAGTGCAGTGGGACGCGATGCGCTATTCCTCTGCTACGCGAGGTGTCAAAGCGTGCAAATCCAGGTGGTTTTGGCGCGTTGAGGGGAATGAAAATCCAGTGATTCACTGAAAAGTGCTGGAAAATGAGGGTGCTGAGAGTACTGAAGAACGGGGGGAAAAGTGAAAACGGGCGCGGGGTGGGCGGTGCGCTGAATATGTAGGGGTCAGGCACCAAGCGCAATCAGTAAACCAGTGGGTGACCTCGCTAGGCGGGGGCGCCAAAAATTCGCAGCGCCTAAGAAAAATAAAAATCAGCGCCCGCCTTCCTTCCTATTAAAAAAAAGGGCAACAGCTGCAGCAGGCACGCGTTCTTAGTGGTCGAACGCCAATCTCTTGGTTGTAACCCACCCGCCCAACTCAGTCAGAGCACAAGGCGAAAATTCATCACCCAGGCGGGGGCCTTGAAAATGGGGCCTGAAGAAACTGGACTCGAAACCACTCTTGACCAAATTACAGCACAGCCCTGACGCCCGCTGTGATCAAATCCATGGATGTCCCGCGGCACCCGACGCTTCTAGAGCCCAGCGGGCTGTTATGGGTTCTCAGCAAACCTCCCGTCGCCAAATGTCCCCTAAGCACTCCA
Source organism: Fusarium stilboides (assembly GCA_014822085.1). Lineage (NCBI taxonomy): Eukaryota > Fungi > Ascomycota > Sordariomycetes > Hypocreales > Nectriaceae > Fusarium > Fusarium stilboides. Next base: position 29,553 of record JAASAY010000303.1, on the reverse strand, counting down.
GCTTCTCGATGCCCTGTCCATCAAGATATTCCCAGCACATGCCTTCCATTTCTAAGGGCAGATCAGCCGCCACAGCACCTTCCCTGACAGCAGCGAAAAGCAGCCCAAGGACAAGGGCAGGTGCCAGCGCTGGCAGAATAGAAGGCATGAGCAACCCAGCGCAACTGCCTCCTTGGGGCTGTTTAGAATCCGAGGTCAACCTCCAAGTTGGGAACTTTTCGCGTACATCACTCTTCAACTGCTCACAAACCACAACACACCAAGGCCCGAGACGCGCAAACATTAAGGCGATTTGGACTTTGTGCGGGCATCGCTGACTGGTCAATCAGCCACTCGCAGCGAGGGAACAACTCGCCCGGGCTCAGTCGTGCAGCCTTTAAGTGCTACTGCTGCAAGTGCGGAATTCTCATTCTTTGATGTATCGCCTCTGTACTCGCCTAATATTCTTGGACATTGAGACTCGAAATCAGCGAATATTTCTTTGTCTTCCTTCAGGTTTGAGTATGCTCATTGAGTTTTTACAGGTGTTTGCTGCGTGTGCATTGCAAATTCGTTGTTGGAATCCACTTACAACCGCGTTGAAAGCCCTCACAAATGCAATCGCCAAAGCTGCGATGCTTCAACAATACCGACGAAAGACTCCTCCAGCGGCTTCTCTAGCGCTTTACGTGACGTCTCCCAGGGCATGCCGGAGCGATGTGTCACTGTCACACCCTGAGGTGTGTTGCCCTCCACACACCGCTTCTCAAAAGCCCAATCCGCGGGCGTCGTCTAACTGCTGAGCTCGCTGGGCAATGATCAGGCGGGGTCATTCCGGCACCTTCACCCTTGACCTGTACATTTCAGCACGATCAGCCAGGGGCACATGGAATGACGACCACTACGGGCGGCTCCAGGCTCGAGTTTATTTTCAGGCACTTGGCGTTCCCCCAACGTCTCGCTGTGCGACAGAACCTTCGCAACTCTCAGCAGGACGCCCCGAACTGGGCAGGCTGGTCAGTAAATAATCAACACTTTACCTAACTTTAGGTAAGAAATAACAAAATCAATTAGGCACTTTAGTTAATACTTAGCCTAGAATGTGCTCTGATTTTTATAATAACTTATCCTAAAGTTAGGTAGACTGCCGATTATTTACTGAAGCGCTGGGCCCAACCTTAGGTTTCGCTCAGTTCAGTCGCCTGGGGCGAGCTTCCATAGAAGCTGAGGGGAGTTGCTCCAAAGCCGGCTTGTGCCCTGAGCTTTGTATTCTGACAACCATGTCTTTAATGCTATGGCCCTGACTCGATTAGCAGAGCTTCAGCGCGTCGAAGGCGTCTCACGGGCATGTAAACCTGAGTACTGTGCTATACTGTGCGTGCACCTCCACTACTTCTGGCTTACAGCGCGTTTGTATCAAGACTCCCATGGATACCGCCAGCAGAGGCTTTCAACGGCGGGAAGCTACCTTGTTGTATCATCGACGACCTAGCAGTATACATTAACCAAATTGTCTCCTGTGTCAAGCATATCCAAACACGAATACTGCTCAGAATGCCACTTACATCAAGGTCGTGGGGCTGTAAAAACGGACAGATGCCAGAACACCTTTGATATGCCATGACGACAATCTCCATCCGTGCCGCGAAACAAATGTGTGTGAGACCACCGTTGAGTATCAGTTATTTATCGGGTCGTGAACGTGTTATCCACGGGCGAAATTCTCGAGATTAATGTATCAAAAATGATGAGAAGAGCACCTTGATGGACATGAATCCGACCTTTGATGCTACACGCTCTTGTTTCTGGCTGGGAATTGACCCCGCCCAGCTCCAAAGTTGATGTTATAAAGTCAGAAGAGATCCTTCATCTTGGTGCTTAGCTGGTCTTCTTTCAATGTTTGTCTCCAGCATCACCTTACAGTCCATCTTCTTAGCATTTATGTTTACTAGCACCATGTCCATACCCTTCTATTGCCACCAAGTGCGCCAATTCATCATACGAAAGGGCCCAACAGCTCAAGGCCACGCCAGCCAGACGTGATGGCGACTACCGATTGACCTTGGCCCATGGCATGTTGATGCCAGGTCTTTTCTTATGCGCATCATCAAAACTTGGCCGTCAATGCAAGCTCCCGGCAAGATCATGCCAGACGTCCCTTCGACCACTACCTCGTGTATCTGATCGACCATCACTCGCAAGGCTTTAATGGAGGGGCTGGCTACCCCTCCACGCGTTCCGGCAAAGAATTGAGATATTCACTCGACTTTAGGTAAAAGAGCATAAAGTACTCTAAAATTAGAGGATACCTTACTTTAGGATAAGAATTCCCTAAAGTAACTAATACATTTTGTCAACCTCAGCTCTCTTACCTAAAGTTAGGTAGATATCTCGATTATTCGTCGAACCACCTGCCTCGTTCCTAGATGTGTTCTCTCTTGTCGCTTCACACGCGTCAACCAAACACAATGGAGGGGCTAGCTGCCCCTCTTAAGCTTCTTTTGACGACGGTCAATGGCCGGGTTGTGTCACAGACCCCTGTTGCCGACTGGCCTCTCAGGATGGAGGGGTGAGGTACTTTGCAAATGTGTGGTGATAATACCCAATCTCCATGTACTGGACCCTTGTCCTAGCTTGCAAAGCTTCCCCCAGCTCGGGCTCTGAATGCCCCTCGATCATTCTCTGACAGTTGCGGGCCCAAGGCGCGTATGATTTCATGCTTGGCATGATGTGAAGCAGGCCATCATCCACTGCCGACAATGCCCAGCGGATCGTCCGGGAAACTGGGTTTAGCAGCTTGGAGCTTGCTATCTTGAGATCGAGTGACGGGAGCTTGGCATGAAACAGCTTGGGAGGCAGCCCGCCCATCGGCTTACCCCTACTGCCATGTTAGCGCTGTGAGAGGTTGAGGTGGCTTGTCTAGCAATTGGTATCCTGGAGAATAGCGCAGGCATGGTATGCCCAGTGTTTCTGCTGGTTTGCTCTCGTTTGCCAGTTGCTGCAACTGCTTAGCCAACAGTAACACCAAAGCACGGGCTTGCCAGCTGAAGCTGCGTCACTTCCATGTGAACCCAGGTTGCCCCTCACCTCAGACAAGCGACAAGCCCCTCCTCCACCTCCGTCCATGCTTCATATCCTCCACCGTCTCCCTGTTTTCCCCTTTTCCTCCTCATTCAAGTGACCTCTCCTCACTGCAACTTGTCCTTACTCCTTCAAAATACTGTACTGCGCCTCCCCTCTGCTAGCTCAGAAGGGATTCTTTCTTTTCGCACATTTGCAACACAACACCAACTTGCTCTCTGGGACGACTCCCAGCAACTGAGGACGTGAACCACAGCCATGTTCACCTTCAGATCTCATAGCCTCCTGGTGGGGCTTGTTATCCTCGTTGGCCTGGCTTCTCCTGCCTTTGCCTTCGGTGCTGGTAACATTGCCTCAATCTCCAAGGTTGAAGGCCAAAACTGTGAGTGATTCTTTCCGTGTCAGACGGGGAATGATTCAACGAAGCTAATTTACCTCTTTTGAAGGGAGACATGGCGATATTGAAGATGCTCTTTTGACCCTGACTTTTGCCCGTGCCCTCGGTGGCAAGAAATTTAACAAGATCAACGTTTCACGCGCTTACTTCGGCAACTGGCTTCGAGATTATTCCCAGGCTATCGATGTCGGTACTGTCAAGTCCGTTCCTGCTGAGGCCATCCGCCTCTTGCTCTGCGTCCTCGGTTTCATGACCTTCGGCTACGGCTCTGGCGAGTTCGAAGTCACTGCCGAGCGACTTGGATGCTACCGCCCAGAGGACCATATCGACAACCCCAAGGACTACGCCGAAAATGAGGATGCTCGCCAGTACGATCGTCGACTTCGAGGACCAATTGACGAGAACCGAGAATTGTCTGTCGACTCCGAGTCAGGCATGAAGAACTACATTGCGAACGAACGTGCAGGCATCATGACTTCTGCCAGGCATGTCAAGAAGCTCTTTAGCGGCACTATCGAGCTCGGCCGCCGATACAAGGATTCCCAGCGAAAGGCGGACAAGTATGAGGCTCTCCGCCTTATGGGAACTGGACTGCACTGTCTGGAGGGTTAGTATACCCAGCTCTTTGGCCATTATATCCCTGGCATACTTGCCTTTGTTTATTGCCGTTCAAAGCTAATTATTTCCAACTCAGATTTCTTTGCCCATAGCAACTACTGCGAGCTGGCTCTCATCGAATTGGGCGAGCGTGATGTTTTCCCCCACGTTGGCCGTGACACCCAGATTAACATTGAGGGAGCTCGTGGTTCCGTCTATCCCTGTATCACTGGTACCTTTGGTGGCGTTGACTTCCTGCACTCAGTCACTGGTGAAGGTCAGTCGCTTCCACACCCGTCGATCATAGGATAGCAATGCTAACAATCTCAGTGTCTGACAAACTGACCCAGAACGAGATTGAGGAGCTCGAGGGCACTCTTCAACAGGGCGCCCAGTCTGACACCAGTATGCTCCGTGATCTGCTGGATAAGATCCCTGATGGCATTTTTGGTGATAAGCACCAGAGTGATCGTGTTGATGAGCTCCAGAACAGCGCTGCTACTGCTCAGATGGAGAACACCACCGTGTCTCCCCGTGACCCCGAGGAGTTCACTATCTACATCCAGAATGTCTACAAGCAGATCATGCCTGCTATCGAGTTTCACGATGACATCATGAAGAGCATCTCTAGCGCGATGGAGAAGATCCCTGTGCTGCCCAAGATCATTGAGCAGCTGGAGGAGCAGCTCTCCGTCTTCATCTTCTCCATCATCGCTCCTTTCATCGTTCCTCTCATCCAGCAGATCCGTAATGAGCTCAAGACTGGTTCAGATGAGATCATTGCAAGCAGCGAGCGTGAGCAGCATATTGTTTTCGACGATGACCGTTCTACCGACCCTACTCACTCCATGCTTTCCAAGGACCATTTCTCCAACGTAAGCCAAATCGTGCAGCATGATATGTCTGATGGTCTAACTGAAATATAGATTCTGAACGAGATCGCTGGTCGAAATGCTGCCGCTGTGGTAACCTGGGTTGTTCCTCAGCTCATGGACGCCATCGATGACGAGAGTGTCGACGTTGATAGGCTCCTCGACGATATCGTTCATGGCGTTATGCACCATCCCGCTCAGCGTGACCTCGGAAACCGTAAGGTCCAGGAAGGCCGCCGCCGCTCCTACGAGGGTGTCAAGGATTGGTGGAACGAGCTGGGTGACCGCCAGCGCGAGGACTATCGCCGCAAGCTGACCCGCGAGGGTGTTCAGAACGGCGAGAACCATAAGGAGGGTGTCCAGGATACCGGTCACGGCCATGGCTGTGCTGGCAAGCTTAAGATGCGCAAGCTGTATGGAGGTGGCCCTGAGACTCTTGAGGACAAGATCGCAGGTGCCGCAGCCGACGCCATCTTCAAGGGTGCTACTGGCGCTCTCTCTGGCATGGTTGAGCAGAACACGGGCTACAAGGTGCCCTCTTCTTCCGGTAAGGAGGAGAAGGATGAGGGTGGTCTCAGTGGCTTCCTTAACCAGGCGGGCTCCATTCTTGGAGGCGCTTTTGGTGGCGACGACAACAAGCGACAGTCTAGCAGCCGCCGCGAGGACGATGGCTCTTACACTAGAACTGAAGTAGAGTATGGTCACCACGGCAATCGCTACGGTCAGGCCGAGTACTCTGAGACACAGCGTCCTGATGGCAGCCAGCGCCAAGAGTACCGCCGGTACGAGCAGCAAGACTCTTCGGATGGTCGTCAGGCTGGTGGCTACGGTTACGAGGAGCGAACCGAGACTCATCAAACCTACTCTAGAGGCTACCAGTCGCACACTGAGCGACACGAGTACCATGGCTCAACTGAGCAAAGCTACGGACGTCGTCGTGATGACGATGAAGGCGGCTACGGCGGTAGCAGTCACGGGCGCCAGGAGCAGAGCAGCTACGGACGGCAAGAGCAGAGTAGCTACGGCGGTGGCTACGGCGGTCGTCAAGAAGAGAGCAGCTATGGCGGCGGCTACGGCGGTCGTCAAGAAGAGAGCAGTTACGGCGGTCGTCAGGAGCGCCGTGATGAAGGTGGTTACGGAGGTAGCAGCGGCGGTTATGAGCGCCGTGAGGAGGGTGGTTACGGCGGCAGTGGCGGCTACGGCGGTAGCAGTGGTGGCTATGAGCGCCGTGAAGAAGGCGGATATGGTGGTGATGGCGGCTATGGCCGTCGTGAGGAGGGTGGACGTGGCAACGACAGCTACGGACGCCAAGACGAAGGTGGTTTCGGCGGAGGCTCTGCTGACGACTATGTTCGTCAGAGCCAGGGAGGCCACGGAGGACGTGAGCGTCGTGGTAGCAACGAGTATGGTGATAATGGCTACGGCGGTGACCGACGTTGGTAAGTCGTTGAACAGCTACGTCGGCTCAATTTATAAAGGAGTTGAGGTGAGACTCTCATTCAGGAGAGTGGGAGTACACTAGATTACCAGAATGTCAAGTGTCAATTGAAGGAAAAGCAATCACAGTATTATTGATTCATTTGAGTCACATGTGACGGTGCCTGAGTTGGATAACTCAGTATGAGCTATGAGCTTCGTACTTAAAGAGCTTTAGCAGAGGACCTTGACTATCATCTATCAGACGATTGAATTAAACAGTCGCCAATATGAACAAGCATGAACTGTAGATAAGGCAGACAACCGGAGTGAGTATTCTTACTCAGAAACATATGCTGACGTTCATCCAAGGCTGAGACGACGATCGCCGCCATTGTGAGGCTAGGCATTCTGTCCTTCAGTACAGTACAGTACAGTAGGTGGAATTTATCTCTGTATGGATGACTGCATGTTGTTGGTTTTGGCTATATGTATGTTGCTGAGAAGCATTGATTATCCCTTCCACATTGGTCCAAAACAAGAAGTGAGGGCACAATGTCAGGCTCATCTATTCCTAACACGATTCGTGATGGTGTTCCACGTGCGATCGAGATACCGACTTGGTTCGCTAATGATAGATGATGGATGGGAGCAACGTCACGGTTTTCGTTTAGATATGTTAGTATTCTCACAATCGTCGCACTAAAAAAGTACCTTATCTTTAAGGTAATGAGTGAGCTGATTGACGATGATGCTGGCGCTGTTGGTTAGACTACTGCCTCAGGCTACAATGATCTGGATAGCTCTACCCGCTTTTGATTACGTCAAGTGGCGTAGCACGAGGGGACCGGGATTCTTTACCTCGAACAAGCTCTTGCAGGGGCCCAGGGGGTGCAGGGGAAGGAAATCGGCTCTGTCGTTGGTTGGAATGCGAGGCAGCTGGGCTATTGAGAACAGGGTCTGTTAGAGTGAACAGAAGCCAAAAAGTAGGTACAGTAGAGTACGTAAGGCAGGTTGAGTGAGACCAGACTTGTTTGATCTACAATCCAGAAACTTGACCACGAGTTGCCGTTTTGCCGAGATAGTTCCAGCCACAGGACCCTTCAATAGGCGATATTCATTCAAGTTTCCTAGCTTAGCTTCCATCCATGGATAAACCATATTGTGCAGTAGTTGCTATGAAGTGAGTCGTGTCATGGACGCGTTCTCACCTTGTCCCAGGCCATCATCCTCTAGAAAACTGACCAGGTATTTTCCAGTGGGTTACAGCGCTTGGCCGGGCATGCCCTACCCGTTTGCGCCAAAATGGTTTCAACTCCAGACGACGGTTTGTGACGGGTGCGCTTTGCATCCAGCCAGTCATTGTATCCCAGAGACATCCAATGGCGGGTAGGATTCAAGTGGCCCTTGCTCCGCGGAAACAAGGGTTCTTTTTTTGCAATGTCAAGTGTCGAGTCAGCTGGGCTGAAAATCAAGGGTACCTGGGAACCTTACACCGTCGAGGTTGTCAACGATAGGTCCCTTTCCTTGAGTCTTTTCCCAGGGCTTCTAGCGTTAGACTCGGCTGTCTCCGCAGGTACGCAGCCGATATGATAACAACGGATATCTTTCGGAGAAGATGCTATTTCTGTGACTTCTTAGGGCAATGACATATATTATGCAATTTAATATAGTTGCCCAATGGTCGGCACATCGCCACAAGGCTTTATGCAAGCTCCTGAAATAATCTGAGAAGAGCTTTATTAAGAGAATAAACAAAACCACGCTCTTCTCGATGAAACGACTCGGATCTAACCCAACCTCGGGCCTAGCCAAGACCAAAGCTTGTCCGCCTTAACACGTTCTGTCACCATCGGACGCCATGGCGGGAGGATTCTTGACATGTTGTAACTCAACGATCAACGGTGATACGTATACCTATCCCCGCCCATCCCGTCCATACTGTGGCTATATTGCTGATCCGTCGATGATAATGTCAACCCCTGCTAGAGAATTGAAGGATTTACTTAACAATACTGTATGCTAGTGATTCAATGCCTTCATGACACAGGAGACAAGTTATTGTAATATTGTTGCAAGATTACAGAGTCTTGTATTATACTCCATTGATCCGTTGCGAGTTCATACACATTTTAGGATAATTTATGCCGTAGAAGTCTCTGTCCGGCTGAATATTTAGCAAGCTAACAGACACCGTTACATTGAAACCCCACGGCAAGTCCCTTGTTTACCACTGTCAGAGCTACAGTAGTAGCATTGGTCTGCCTGAGAAAAAGTCTTTCGGCTTGCACATCAGGCATGACTGAGTGATAAACATCCATGTCCTTGAGGTGAGAGATAAAAAAGGGACATTCAAGGATTGCTTCTGCGGGTCATTTGGCCTAATTCGTTCAAGTCTTGACCAACAAGCTTTTGGTTTGTGGGGAAGTGGACGGGCCAATGTTGATGTTTGTGAGTTATGAGAGGACTAGACAAGCACGTAGCTCCCTGTTATGAATGAGCTTGTTATACCGCTAATGCAGACTGCTTTATCAAGCCATTCTGGTTCTTACTACATGATGTTTGCTGATGCTCAGCAGTTTCTATTCAGCCAAACGGTCCAGCAACTGACCAGGACCCTGCTGAACTTTAGGAAAGATGATGAATAAATTAGGCACTATAGTCAATTCTCACCCTAAAGTATGCCCTGGCTATTATAGAAACTTATCATCAAGTCAGGTAAACATCCTGATGATTTCTTGCACCACCTGTTAGCCCCCTTGTGTCTATCAAAGACGAAATCGATAGGACATCAATACACAGGCGACAGGTATGTAATAGACTACAGCAGGCTTTTTGGCTGTATCCAAAGCGACCTAGACCTGGCCAAGTCCGTTATTATTCCCGGTTCGGGCTTGACTAACAGTCCGTGCCTTGACCCGTGACAAATCATAGTAGAGAAAAAGGTCTCCGGCATTGGTCAATCACAGCCATCAAAGTCAATGAACCCGATTCCATTTAACATACCAGGTTGAACCATTTTCAACTCGCCTTCTCAGTGTGCTTCCCAACTCTTCGGGTCGTCCAAAGATAGCCGGCTTGGCATCAAAACTACCGCCGCCATCGCTCTTTTCTTTTGATCTTGTTCCTGCAACTAAAACAAAGCTAGCTTGAGGTAGACATAGCTGTTAGCTGCAGCTTTACTGTGATTTGATCGATTTGTATCGCGGCCCCCCGACACTGTCACTTGTGTTCCCAGGTCTCGAATCGGGCTTTTGGGTGCCTGGAACCGACTCATCTGGACTGTTCTGGGTTCCCGAATTGAATCGGCTCCTTGGCGAATTTGATATCTTGTGTTTATCCACGTTTCTCGACCTTGCTCATTAGTTTCTTCTTCGACTTTGTGTTGCTGCATTGTATTGAGTAAAATACTGTTATTCAGGAATATCATCTCAGTCCCTGCATAAATCATCTTATACTCACGCCCTGATCCTCCTCTCACACCCGGAACCGAAACGCGCCACCAACGAAAACCCCCCAAGTTACTCACTCATTCGCTGACTCTCCACCCCAAACCCCAGTACAGCCTGCCTTCAGTGCAGTCCCCCCTCTCTTCTCGTCCGCTACGTCCGTCACCTTCCACCCCCCAAAAACGCTCATCCGCGCTTTCTCCCTTTCGTATTGCCTCTCCTTCCCCTTCTCCACCGGCCGACCATCCACAATCACAATCCACTCCCTCCCGTCCTGCCTTCTCCCAGCGGCGGCAGCCACACTCAGCGTCCGGGCCATTTCCACGCTCCTTCCTGGTTCTCAAGTCCACCTACTCTCGCTTGATTCTCTCGCTCTTTCTCCCCCTAGAAACGTCAACTCGTTCGCTCCTGCTTTTTCACTCACTCCCATTCTCAGTTTCGGGTTTCAATCTCAATCTCAATCTCAATCCTACCTGATCCTCGCAACGTCGCCCTCTCAAACTTGGTTTTGTCTGAGCATCCGTCCTCTCATCCTCACCTTTATTGCCATTCGTCACCCTGGCCGTTACTTGACATTTGCGCCGTTGGTGCATGCCATATCATGCCGACAATTCCATGATTGAATATGTTTTAGAAGCATGTGTAAGTTCTTTTTCTCTGTTCGACCCTGCTCTGCTCTTGCCTCATTATCTTGCATCTTGTACTGCATCGTAACTGTTTGCTCCTTCCCGTTCTACCCGAAGGGCATCTGTCCCTTCCCGTTCCTGCTCCTCATCCGCTCCCGCGGGTTCGAGGCCAAGAATCTCGCATCATACCCCAGTCTTGGCATCCCACGAACTGACATCAAATCGTCCAGCGCTCACCGAGTTACGAAATGTCGTGTATGTATTTTACTTTTGCTGTCAACCCTCTCTACTTCCAACATCTCGGCCCTCTCTTTTGGCCATTATCGCTATCGTCGCTGGCGTGATACCACGCATACGCCGTCGACTCCCCGCCCGCACCAACACAGCAAACCACACGACGTCGCCGCTTCTTCCACCATGGCACGACCTTACGATCAGCAGACGCGACTTGTCATAACTGTTTTCACTCAAAGCTGTACACATCACTAACCCTATATGCTAGCCTCCTATTTAGTAATCCGGTCTGGAGCGGCGCCAGTACAGTCCCGTCGACAATCATTCGAAATCTCACAGCTCTTTCGGTGCGTTGCCCGCTCTCACTCAACCTTCACCATCCTTGATCTCCTCAAAGTGACTTTAAGCCTTAACTGGCCTTGACTAACAAACAAAACAGGATCAGATAGCATACAAGGAGCGCATTTCCACAAACATCACTACCCTGACCGCTACCAATGCCGACGCGAGCAACGGCCTTATCACAGGCCTCCTGTATGTTCCCGACCTTGACAACGATCCCGAGTGCGACGAACAACAATACCAATTCATTCCTCGAAATGTCACCCGCCGTAGTGACCTCCCTCCCACCAACTACAATCTCATTGCCCTCGCTCCCTGGTTCAGCATCGACTGTACCCTGGCCTACCTTGCTTCCGCGCGTCTCGACCCCATTCGCGCCTTCATTTTCTACAAACCCAACAACTCTTCGAACCAGCCTCAAGATGCGGATTCGCCTGTTTGGAATCTCGAGGATGGTGGGTCCTGGATGACTGCTAATAAATATCCCATATATGCCATTTCTGGTCGAGAAGGTCAGAATATGATGAAACAACTGAGCTTGTATTCTGGCAGCGTTGACGACATCCCCAACGGAGACGATATCAATACACTCTATGGCCCAAACCCGAAAGATTATGTCCGTATCTGGACCGAGCTCTCCGTGCAGGATGAATCCAATATTCCTCCTCTTTGGGCTTTCTTCCTTATCGTCATTGGCGCTCTCCTGGCCGTCTTTGCTTTCGTCTCAATCACCATGCACCTTGTTCAACGACGACGTCGAATATCACTACGGAAAAGAGTCGAATCCGGCGAGGTCGATATCGAAGCCATGGGTATCAAACGACTGACAGTACCCGCCACTCATATCAACTCGTTCTCTTTATTTACTTACAACGCGGACCCCGAGTCAATAGCGCCTCCTTCGACGCCCTCTTCTTCCCGTCGCCTCCGAAGCAGTCGAGGATTTGATCAACGCAGTATTCGATCAGGCGCTAGTGTTCGAAGCAAGCGGTCTAGTATCGGCGTCAACGGTGACAACGCTGCCACGAATTTCCAACCCAGCTGTCATATTTGCCTTACCAACTTCGAACACCGAGTGACTATTATTCGAGAGCTTCCATGCGGACACATCTTTCATCCGGAATGTATCGATGAATTTCTATCTAAAAACAGCTCTTTGTGTCCTATGTGCAAACATTCTATGTTGCCAAGAGGTTACAGTCCTAGAATTACCAACGGAATGGTTCGTCGCGAACGTGCGCTCAGGAGATTACGCCAAAGAGTCGATCTCGAAGATCTGTCAGAAGAACCTGATCACACAAAGATCAAGGACTGGAGCAAACGACTCTTCCGGAACTCAACTTCGCCTCCCCGACCCTCCTCCTCGCCTCTGGTATCTCGTAAGCTACCCAAATTCAGACGACGACCTGCTGAAGATATGACCACGCATGAGCCAGCGCAATCGGATACACAGTCAACACCCTCACCCGCCGCCGTGAACCCCGAAGAGCCAGAATCCAGGACACGCCCGCCTGCTCCAGCCAAAACTTCGAAACCGAGAAGATCTAAACCTCGACTCTTGACACTGCTCCCGACACAGCCAGAAAATTCCGAGTTGAATACAGAACCGACGCCAAGACGTGGAAGTCCTTCTTCGTTCGCTCGACAGCGCATGCGGGAGATCGCAGCCAAGAATGCGCCCTTCGACGACCCCGATTCTCAAAGGGCAATTTGTAAGTCGCTTGCTTCAAGGGGAAGTACAGACCAACAAAACCTAACATGCTTTACAGGGCTACGCGCACTTTCAAAAGTCTTCCCAGGCTATTTCTAACATGTTTTTGGGATAACACGGGGTTTAGACGGCATCTCATCTTGCATTTATTTGGAGAAGCATGGCTTTGGCGTTTTGGGTCACGAATAAAGTTTTAGGATCTGGGCCGATACCATGGAAGGCAACTGTTTTGGCGACTCCTCTACCAGGGTCATTGGTGCATTGGATTGGCATTTAATGAGGCGTTGGTTCGATTTATGAGAATTGTATATGCAACAGAGATCAGGTGTGAACGTGGGGTATATTTCGCAGACCACTGCAGAGCAGTGGGCTAGCAATGGAATCCCGTCTACACTAATGGCCATAGTACCAAGAATAGCGGCTAGCATCATGGACATGAGGCCATGAGTTTGGGGTGATGTTGAACGATCTTTATGTGAGCAAGTAGCAGCATCAACCACCCGCGAACATACAACTAAATAGAAAATACACAACGGATACCAAATTATATCAAGGTGCTTCGAGCCGCGAATATGATCTGAAATTAGCTTGACTATTGCGAACACACCTAATGATGCTACAAGAATGGAGATAAACAACACTGATATTGAATTTACCGAGTCAATTCCTAGTTTATTCAAATGATCATACTGCGTGTCTGCCTCTTTGACGATTCCTAAAGGATATGTTATGTGCAGCTCGTTACTTTAAGAAGTCCAGTCTTTGCTATCCCACCGCTTTAGTACGCCCTAACGCCCAATATATTCGAAAGTCGTGCCAGCCCACGGTTCTCTGTTTCATATAGTCCTCGAGTATATATCGTTTTCCCCATCAATTCAGTTTACTTCAGCTCACTTTCCTTGACCTTCGATCAACGGCTCATTACGCACTCCTCCCCTCGCCAGTGCATCCCGAACACGATCGTTCTCGGCAGCGCGGATCCTGCTCCTTGCGTCTTCAAGACGCTCAACTCCTCGGTCGATAGTCTCAATGTGCACACTGAGCGGAATCGCCGGCCCGCCACCGATGCCATTGCGCAGCACTTCCGGTTCAGCAACGCGGTCGCGAAGGTCGCCGAGGCCAGCCTGGATGCTTTCAAGTTCGAGGATAAGCGCGTTGACCTGCGCGACGGCTGAGGAACGTTGGGTATCGACCTGGCGTAGAAGAGCGAGCTGACGAGAAAGACTGTTGAGTTGATTTGAGTTTGCGCCAACAAGGGTCCAGATGTTCCAGAGGACGTTCTCACGACGCGATGCTGTGTCGGCGGAAGAGCGTGAGCTGATGTCGTAAATGAGCATTAGGTGGTCCTCCGCTTTTGTGAGCAGGCGTAGAACGGCCTGCGCTTCAAGAATCAGAGTCGCAATACGATCTGATACGAGCGCTGTGTGCTCGATGTACTTGTCGAGAAGGACGCGCTCGTTAAACATGTGGTCGTTAGTAGGCTGGAAAGGGTGGAAGAGCCACGACGCCCAGCCAGCAACAGGAGAAGGCGAGGAGAGTGAGGACGCATCGTCGGCTTCAGGGGCCAGAGTATCGAGGTAGCGAGAAGTCCAGCGATTGATACTTATGACAGCGTCAACGGCTGAGCCAACATGAGTATTGAACTTTTGCAAGTCTGAAGCTGTCTGTCGCGCTGTGTCGACATAGCCATCAAACTCGAAGAGAAGCTCATCGCGAGCCTGTAAATCGCTATGTCGTACAAGGCTGCGCAGATCTCTTATGGCCGTTTCGGAGCGTTTCATCTCAAAGGGGAGTGATACCCCATCGGAGCTTTTCTCGAGGACTTGCTCGAACTTAGATTGAACGCTCATGAGATCATCGAACTCAACGGGTGAGCCGTCGCCACCGGGCGGCACTATAGTGTCCAGAGAAGGACAAAACGGAAGGTTGAGTAGTGACGCGCCGGGGATTCGACAAATAGGCGAAAGAGAGGCAGCGATGGAGCGGGTTGCCATGTTCTGTGCGATGATGAGGCCGCCGAAGCACAGATATATGGCCAGTAGAATCGCAAACGGTTTCTGGGCGTAGCGAAAGGCGAGCCCGATGACACTGAGAAACCAAGCCAGGGTATTGTAAATTGCCGCAGGAACACTCTGAGCGATTTGGCTTCGAACTGTTGGTGGCAGTTGCTGGCGATATTGCTGGCGGCGATAGTATTCGTCTTCAGCATCACTGTATCTCCTGCGCACCATCCTCTGCTTCGAAGGGCTTAATGTGGACGGGTTTCCCCTTCTCCTCATACCTTCATCCCCGCCATATCCTATCCCCAACCCTCTTATCGTCTGCTCACTCTCGCCACTCCTTTCACTCTGAGTTTCTATGCGCGGCATGTGGAACTCTGGATCAGGCGATCTGAAAACTCGTTCTCCGTTTGCGCTCACGCTGGCGCGAGATAGACTTGGTCGAAAGGGCTCTCGGAGAATGACCTGCTCGTCGTCTGGATCGGCGCCAAAGTCACGGATACTGTCCTGTGAGCCAAAGCTGATGGTGCCTTGCGAGAATGGTTGCGAGGGCAAGTTCCCGGAGGATATAGGCGGCGATGAATCTCCGAGCGACGGAAGAATGCTCGTATCGAAACTGTCGTTTTCGCCTTCGACGAAGCGCCACGAGTCCTCGGGTCGAATCTCACGCCGGCGCGAAGATCCCATGATTGTTCACCGTCGGCCTGTGAGCACGGCAGAGTCGTACACGGGCAGGCGTCACGGTAGCGTCGCCTCAGGCCAAGTGTTGTTTGATCGCGGCACCGAGTCGCATCAGATCAGAGAAAGTTGAAGGATTTGTCGTACTTATAATGCAGAGGGTTAGGTAACTATTCGCGCCAAGCCTCAACCGTGAAGCGCTGACTGGCGGCGTTAGTGCGTAGCACGAGTCGCAAGTCGCAAGCCTCAAGTCTAGAAGCGGTGAGTCATCGGCCTAATATAAAGTGGCTTGTGCAGAAACAGAAATAATCGGTGAGTGTGCGTTTGAAAATTCCGTCGTGAAAGGGCGTTAATTTGAAATCAATGCTGCTCGTTGTTTGTTGTTGATGAATGATGTAAGAGCGAGGCAAGCGGCAAATACAAAGGCCAAGAGTGTGAGGTCACTGCCTATTAAACCTTGGTGGGGAAGACCCTTACCAGCGTAACATCGGCCAATAGTCCAATAGTGGGGGTAGATGTAGAGGCTGACCAAGACCTCGTGGATGATTGTCTAGGGTACCCAATGGTCACGATCTTATTTGGACGTCAACTATCCAAGTTAGGCATATAACTTGGAAAGAAATCTTGAAGCGTGTACAGGATGACTATATAGGAAAGCTACACTCTGTTTCCAGACGTTGAGTAGAGGCTGAAAGTTTGCACTTTTATATTGGATGAGGGTTGTAAAATTAACGTAGTGTACTGTAGTTCATTCAAGTTCATCCTTGACACCGGACAAAAAATACATATACTACAAACAAAGTCATCGAGAGACACAAACTAAAGTCACGACATTGTTCTAAATTCTTATTATTATATTCGTAACATATAGTAGTTTAGAGTAGATAGTGGATAGTTGCATTGCTAGGACGAAATCCCTGATCCATCATCTATCCCACCTGCCTCGTTCTTGAAATGCGAAAAGGAACCACCCAACCCAGTTGCCATACTCGCTCCCATCATATAAGGTCCGAGAGTCTGAGATGTCATCCCGGACCAAGACATCACCTCCGTTGTCATGACCTCATCCCTCATTGACCGGGTAGTCAATTCTGACCAACCTCCCATGGACCCTATTGTTGATGGCATGAACCAGAGAGAATCCTCCCCACTCGGAACAGTGGGTTCGACTGCACCAGTCATCGTAGTCATAGCCTGTGATTGTGCCGTGTATATCTTCTCAGCATCAGCCTTCCCCAGCGCATTGAATATTTCGTCCGAGACCACTTCTGATTTGAACCAGGTTTCGCCCGATTTTTTCAGAAATTTTGCCAAAAACAAAAGTTTATCCTTATAGATCGGAGGTCCTTCTTTGTGGAGTAAAGTATCAACAAGGGGCACAGCTACCCGCTCCAAGTCCATGATACACGACGGAGAGAATTTCTCTGGTGGGAGGTGTGAGTTGAGAAGCGATATGAGGCGCAGTGGATTTTGGAGCGGCGATCTGTGTACCCAAGAGTCAGATCCCATAGCCACTCCATGCGAAGGTCGAGTTGAAGCATAGAGACAGAATTGTCCGCTGTCGGCAACCTCTCCAAGCCCAAAGCGTGGCCCTATTCCCTTGGCATGAAGCTGCAACCGAATCTGGAGACTTTAATACGGGTTAGCCTTGAATCCTTAGAATTTTCAATACCGTGATGTCAACTCACCCATAAGAGACCCCTAACTGTAAAGCACACCGTCAGTAACCAAGCTTACCACTGGGTGAGTTGAGAGCTTACTGCATGGTATAATATCATATCGCCCATACCATCGGAATCAACATGATCTCTTCTCCAGTTACGAAGCTGAAATCTCCATGACTCGATATTGGAGTCCGCGCGCTCCAGGTCGTCCAAGTTCCCCTGGCTCCAAGGGCTGAGAAGTGGCACCACGTGGTCACCACATGTACGCAGTAAATCGACAAAATAGGCCCAAGAGGAGTATTCGCGAGAGCGGCCCATGCGATCGTACTCTTCAAGAGTCACTGGAGTAGGAATTTCCTACCGACGAGTTAGCATAAGAATCGCCATCGTGGTCTAGTTTTACCTACGCCGGCCTGATAATCCCACTCCTCGCATGGAAGTTCTGTACTTGCCCTTATAGAGTAGAGTTGCGAGTGCCCTGAATTTTCCCGCAAAGCCTGCAATGATCCGTGTATGTACAGTGCCCAGTACGTTCGCCGAAATGATTCGGCTAGGATAGGATCATTTTCTCCCTCGGCAAAACTCCTGTGTTGGAGTCCAAGTTGACAAGCCAGGTTATGGGCTCCATCGAGTCTGGTAGCGCTGATATCGTGATGTTGTTCTCCAAATGCTGCGATGGATATAGACAACAGTGCTTGAACAGACCAGACGGTTGAAGGAAAAGACCCAGAAGACAACTCGTGAGCCCGCTTCCTTAGCGCAGTACTGTCGATGTCTGAGTAAAGAGACCCAATATAAAGAATGGAGGCTACAAGAAATTCTAGGGCGTTCCTTTCTGTTTCCAAAAGACGAATAAGAGTGTTTTTGGGTGGTAGCCAGGAGTGAGTGGCGTGGAAGTTGGCATAGTAGAGGTCGAAGAGATAATTGCGTAGATCGGGACTGCGTGCCTCTGGCTTCCAGCCAGCAGGATGCGAGTTGAAGTAAGGGATCGGGATGTCAAACCCCGTAAAGTTGGGTGACGGTGTGTCATCTGTCATGCCATCTTGGTTGGTTGCCAGGGCCTCATCCTTCATTGTCTTTCGCTTTTTTGGATCCCGAATTCCTCGACGTGAGGCGTCGTATCCGCATGGCTTTCCCTCCGTTTTGCATCGAGTACACTGAGGCACATACCCATCGCATTTGACATGTTTATTACGACAATAACGGCAAGCCAATGAGGCACGAAACTCAGCCCGAGAATGCGCTGGGCGAGCTCGCGGCTGACCTGTCTTGGGCTCAGTCGTGATTGAAACATCGTCTTGAGATGGATCTGCCATGATTTGACCGGCACGCTGAGTAGCTTGAAAGAGCGAGGGGCGAGAAGGACGTCTAAGATCCCCCAGAGCCTCGCTTTGTTGGTAGTTACCCACGGCAGGGCCCAACGTGCGGGCTAGATTCGATAAAGGGTGTCCCACGGTAGCAAATGAGAACTGTTTGCTTGAAACCAACAGCCGGAGCAGGTCTGTGTCAAGTAATAGCGCCATGGAATATGCTCACATATATGGAAGAGCAAGAGGGAAATGAAAGGGGATGATGGCAGCCCGGATCCGACACAGATAAATGGTGCCGGTCAAGAGTTTGGAGGCGCAGTACAGAGGAGTTGGTCGTCACAATCAAACAAAAGTAAATTCATCATCACAGCATGATTGGAAGGAGAGACAGTTGAGTTGGATTCAATATTAGAACAATGCTGCAACATTGAATCCTCAACTTGTGTTGGCTGGTCGGTATGTGGCGTGGATCTGGCTTCCCGGTCAAGGACTAGGTAGGGGGAAGATCTGTCGAAAAGGGTCGGCTGCATTTCCACGTTGACTGGTCATAGTGAGCAGAAGCAAATGAGCTCTGAATACAAACGCAATCGCTCAAAGAAGGAAGACCAATGATCAACCTGTTGGTCTCGCGTCTCATTGCGGATCGCGAGAGTCAAGGACGGACGTGAATGGCCCATGACTGACTCAAGGAGGCCACATTTGGCATGGTAACCGGGTTGGTGGTGCGTTTGGCATCGGAGGTTTGTTGCTGCTGAGACACACTCTGATATTTGAGAATGTCCGCGTTTGGAGTTTCTTGCGAAAGTGAAGTCTCAACAGCCCTGTTCGACAACTGTTGAAGCAGCCACTCGGGGCGGGCCTTGCAAGGTCCCGTCTACCTTAGACAGCGGGCTTTAGAGCTACTAAAAACAGCCATCTTGTCTCATAGTTGGGCAACTCGAGCTCTGATTGTTTGCACGGGTATCCACAAAGTAGGACGTGCCTAGTTGCCGGTTGTAGGGACAAACGGATCTGACGTGTGAGAGGCTGTCCAAGGTCCAAGAGATGCAAACACGTTCAATACTTGCTTTCTTTTTCTTTATGAGGGATCAGTCCAATGCAACACAGTACCCGTGTGGTTAGTCGTTATTGTCCCAGCTCCCAGGCGTCTGGGACGGACGGACGGACAGACTGGCCGCATGCAGACCATCGGAGATGGAGGTCAAATGTCCAAGCGTCCTTGATTGTTATTCAAACACAAAACCGGGTATTCGCCAAGGGTATTGAAAAAGGTAGTTTGAATTCCCCAGAGCCTGGTTACTGGTTCCTTGACGATTCATGATGTTTCCAGAACGTAGTATTCGTTCAGTTTAACCATTATAGACTGAGAGTTGATGGAATAGGAGAGAGTTCCAGGAGGAATAGAAGTCTATAGAGGCGTTGAAAGAAGCAGTTGAGCCGCTTGCCTGTGCGACTGTCACTTTCAATACTCGGACACTCTAATTCTCATTGGGGCAAGCGGGACCAGCAACGGCACCTAGGTCAGTGTCGTGGGGCAAGGGAAGGAAAGGAAGGAACCAGCTGCAGACGGGATGGGGGAGGAGCAATGGCAATGGAAGCGATCCGAGCGCTAAGACTAGTAGGTAAGACTCACATGGAGAACCAAGACAGGCGCGTGAAAAAGTCCCCTGCCTGTCCGCCCGCCCTACCTAGGTAAGCACGGTAAAGTAGCCGATAAGGAAACGCCTCGGCTCCTGTTGGACAAATAAACCCTGTCGTCATGGCTCGGCCCATTGGGTCCGCCCCCAGATGCGATGCGCGTTTCCTCCTTGCTTTTACCTACATCCATCGCCAACACCAACAAACCTCAACCGCCAACTCGCCAGCCGACCTGCTTGATCCCTGGGCCTTAACGACCGCCCTCATGCACACGCACAAAGTCAAATGACCGACTCGAGCTTCGTCCAGGCACAGCGCCGCGTTGCCGCGCGTCGTCAGGCCCGCGAGGCCGAAGCCGCTGCCCGCATCGCTGCACAGCGGCAATCTTCCCGACCTAGAGCCAACCTCGAGCGCTTACCATATCCCCTAAATCGCATCGGCTCCGCTTGGGATGTTGTATCTACAAGGGAGGGCACGCGCCCTGCATTTCGAGTAGGACAAGTAGACGCCGAATTACTCGACGTAGAGCTGTTGGATATCCTGAAAGATCAAGTTTGCGAAGGCCTAAAGTATCTTGGCGGAGGACATTTGCACGATGACTGGTCGGCTGAAATTATGCTGGCCCTGAGGGCGGTCTTATTCAAGCTCACTGTCTGGGACCACGATGCGACATACGGCGCCGCTCTCCAAAACCTCAAATACACCGACGCCAGAAACGAAGGACTCATCCTGAAAGCGCCTTCAAAGGCACAAAAGTCACTTTACGGGCTGGTAACAGTATTCGGCAACTATGCTTGGACAAGGTGGGAGGACTGGCTTCTGGAACATGATGATGGATACGACGAACCGAGTCCCCGATTGAAGCGACTTTCGAAACTGACATCTGCCCTCTCAACTTTTCATTCGGCAGCGGCATGTGTTTCATTCCTCGTATTTCTACTGCATGGACGATATCGAACGCTCCTCGACAGAGTCTTGCGGATGAGACTTGCGCCACCCACAAGCCAAGTCAGCAGAGAGGTCTCATTTGAGTATCTCAACCGTCAGCTTGTCTGGCATGCATTCACCGAGTTTTTGCTTTTTGTGCTACCTTTGATCGGAATTCAGCGATGGCGACGATGGCTCACTCGGACATGGCGAAAAACCAAGGATATTATCAGAACAGGACCGCAAGAAGAGGGCAAGGCGAATGGTGAATATGCATTTCTCCCCGAGAGAACGTGCGCAATTTGCTACCAGGACCAAAATACTGCTACCTCGGAGAACGAGGTTATGGCAGCTGCAGCATCCAGTGGTGTTATTGGCTCTGCCCAGACAGACATAACCAACCCATATGAGACAATTCCTTGTGGATGTGTATACTGTTTCGTCTGCTTGGCCACTCGTTTGGAGAGGGAGGAAGGCGAGGGCTGGACCTGTTTACGATGTGGTGAGCATGTCAAAGAATGCAAGCCTTGGAGTGGTGATTTGGTAGAGCCGTCAGCAAAACATGCCTCGGCAAAGACGGTAGCCTTTTCGGATGATATTACCGGGGGCGTACTCGTAGACGTGCAGGACGAGACTTCAGTAGTAGAGAGTCTGAGTACGGCTTCGGAGTAAAAAGCATCGAGGTTAAGATTGGTGTTAAACTGCACTGCCAAGACATAATGCGCAGAGGCAGTTATGTATATACTTGTAATATTTACTGTTTACCATTTACCCAACGAAGATAACTAAGCCACTCGTTCTTTATCTATCTTGTCACTAGATTTATATCGACCCCGAGTCCTCGCTTAAGGGCGTCTAAGATGAAGTTCAACGGACCCTGCAACCACCTGCCAAAATAATGGCCTAGTGGGTCCACTGAAGCCGCTGATCTGGTCAGCGCGCGTCATTCCAGGAAATTGGACCCTTGCTCAATTGTATCAGTCGAGATACGGAGCAACACCAGCCCAATTTAATACTTGGGCAGGTAGACTAAACAACGACGACTCTCAAGTTCACGATACCGACATCTCAACACAACCGCCCTGCTATTCTTTGGTTATCGATTGAATAATAGTACAGCACTCGAAAACTGCTTTACCGAATTTTCATATAAGACGCGCGATCTACATAACTTCGAAACCATTCAATGTAGCCCGACACCACACACCGACTCCCTCTTTCCATCCCATGCCCAGCTTCTTTCAGTTCACGCAGGGCACCGAGTCGCATGTTCGTCCCAACGACTCGGCCCCTCTTCTTGGCCGCTTCCGCGCCGTTCCTCCAGGCCCGGGTGGTCTATCCCGACGGCGCAGCCAGCTCGGTCTCTTCTCGAACGCCTGTGACAACCGTGGCAGCGTGCACATTGGATACGGCGCCTTTGCTGCGGACGGCGACGATACAAACAGTAGCGACGATGACTTCGAGGACGATAGGAGTTTGTGGCAGCGCGCCTGGCAGCGGTGGGTGTTGGATATCTGGGTTGATCCCAGGCAGTCGGCGGTGAGGAGAGTTGTTGATACATGGTGGAGTCGATATGGGTTTCTGGTGTTGATGCCAGCCTTGTTGGTAGGCAGTTGAGCTGCACTGACGAGGAAAGGATTTGGCTAACGTGGTTGCAGGCTGTGGCTTGGTGCGCTATACCATTCCCTCAGTACACATTCCCCGAGGATGACATGGGCGACGGAGACGAGGATAGGCTCCCCGACGGACGTAAGGTACCTGGTCACGGAGCTGCGCGAGTCCAAGTCAACTTTTGGTTCTTTCTCTTCATCTACTATGGCTTCTACAACCTCACTGCCCTCATCTGGATCACAAAGGTCTTTAACCTTTTTGGCCTCAACTGGTGGCCGCAGTCTCTTGGTTTCCCGCTTACAGTCTCACTCATCGCCATCTTATCCATTGCCCTCCCCGTGCCGATCTTTTTAAATGACAATACGCGTTTCCTTACTGTTCATAATACAGCATGGATATCCTGGACCTTTATCATCATGGCTTTACCCGTTGCAGTCGCCTTTATCGTTCTCACCACTAACGAACGACATATTGGTCTCCGCCATTCTTTGTCTGAAACTCAACGCATTTTTACCACATCATGGTGGACCGGTGAACCCGAGACGTTCAACGGTAGGGACCGTCGGCGTCGCAACGTTGCTGCAGACTTGTTTGACACAGACGTGATTCAGCCCGAGTTACGGCCGCAGGGCGTTAGGATGCGCCGTCTCTGGTTGCCAGCCAGCTTTGTGCGCTTCTTATGGTTTTGCGTTGCTTTGTTTATTGGACTTATGGCGTATGTAATCGGAGAGGCGTATGCCGAGATCTACCTCCGAACACTACCACACAATAACTTGGAAACAGTTGTCTACGTCTATGGCTGGGTTGCGACGGTGCATCTACTAGACGCTTTGAGCGGCTGGGTGTTGGGTATCCGTGAGGGCGAACGTGTTGGAAGCTACCCTCTGAGCTGGGTCTTCAAATTGTAAGTCCTAGGACTCAAACAACTTTCACTCTTGGACCGAGAATCCTCGCTAACGCCTAAATTAGATACTTCATGTTGACCTATCAGACGTACGTTCGCGCACTATACGCTCGCCTACGCTCGCCAGCACAGTTCGTCATCCTTCAGGTCTTATCTTCAACAGGCCTGGTGGTCATCACGCCCATCATGATGACACCCTTGGTACACAAGATTTTATCGCTTGTGGGCATGAACTCACAGAGCTACGGGTCATACCAAAAGCTTCAAACTCGCAACGTCTTCATCCGCTTCCTTGCCGAGAACGTTTCTATGGCCGCGTTTCTAGGAAGCATCCTGGTACTCCATTTTGGTGCCAACAAGGACGTCTACCCGTACTTTGCCTTTGACACCGAAGGGGAGCCATACGACTTTAACCTCACATTCTACGCCTCGTCCGTAACGTGGGCATGTGAGCTGGTAGCTAGTCTTGCCGTGCGGGGCCTTATCCGAATCTTCTTCCAGATCGACGTCGGCTTGGAGGGGAAGTTAGATTTGGCTGTTTGGCCGGAGCTGATGCCGACGTGCGTAGCAGTTATGTTACACGTGTTGCAGAACATGCTATTTTCCATCATTCGATTACAGTTTCAGTGAGTGGAGAAAGATCGACTTTCAGGTTCTGGTGTGATGGGGGACCATCCAGGGAATAGTTCGCTTCCACGAACAGAGAGAGGGTCGGAACGGCCCGAGAAATGTTGCCGAGAGGTGCGGCTATGGGATGGTTGCGTTGACGAACGTACCCGACGAGAGTTTAGACGGGTTGTGCATGGTTTCGTTTTTGTTTTTTTGCCACTTTTGGTTTACATCACTTGTTGTCTTTGGTTGTCTTTTAAGTAGAGCGACTTGTTGGCATGCTTCATGTTCGTGTTAGACTGGGGAGCTGCGCCTTAGATGCAGGTAGATACCCGTTAGAACGTTGTTAGAGAGTTTTTGTTTCCCTCTTCATCTTGTTTAGCATTAGATACCACATACCCTTTGCCAGCATACTGGCCGATACTGTTAATAGAATTCCGCGTTGTAGTTACTCAAAAGGGTAGAAACACCCGGTCGGTCTTTGAGAACTGGAGCCCCTTGATATCAATCGCTGCATAATTTGGTATGCAAGTGTGTTGTTTTGGGGCTTAGGAATAGACGATGATTGGATGGATGCTAAACAAGTCAGTTGAATCATGAACGTCTATGCTTCATCAACTTCATCACATACATATCTGACGAGAGCTAGAATAGGTTATGATTGGGTCGGAGTTGTTCCCCCAAAGGGTTCCTCTCTCAAAGCCCAAGTTTGGAGACCGAGCAGCTCTCCGTATCGTTCTGCATAATGATGGGTAACATGCAAATCGAGCGAGCCATACTGACTCAGCAGCTAGCTCTCACTGGACTTGACTCGCACCAAAGCAACGAAACGGCCCAGTCGTATGAAATGAAACTGATGGCTAGTTTTTGGCTGCATTACATGCTTGTAGCTGGTGCCTGTGAATGTCATACTGGCACGACTGCCCCATATCTGTTCACTTATGGCGACATCGTCCATCAGTAAAGATGGAGACGCTTGTATCGAAGCTTTGCGCCGAGCGGCCCGGGTAGGTGCCAACAGACAAACACGCAGATACGGCTAATGCAAGCCTCAGCCATCTTCTTTCGGTGAATGAGAACAACAAACGGCGGTGAACATCTCGATGTTATCAACAACCGGTCAATCTGTTTAGGAGAAGTAGATGACGCGGCGATGAACGGGCAGCCGGTCAGCGATTTCTGGAGGGGAGAATATGCGAGACATTGGATGGAGAGCTGGGGAAGCATGAGGCACAGCATACACAGGAAACCACAGGCTGCCAAATGGTGTCACGCACCGACAAGGCGATAGACTCTAGACACAGAAGCAAAGAAATCGATGCAGAAGCGGCACGGTTGCAGACGCAGACGCAGCAAATTCCTGCATGGCGTTCAATGAAAGGAACCTGGTGGCCGGGACCAGGGCTGAAGGAAGAGATCGCAGCACGAGTGCGGGCTGGTCTGGTGTGGTCATAGATGAAGAGTCATGATTCGCGACACTGTAGTGACTTGCAGCGAGCTGAGGCGATCCTCAACCGTCTTACATGTCGCTAAGGAGCTCCAGTACATATGTCCAAGTCCGATGGGCGGTCGGCTAAAAGAGAACCCTGTCCTGTTCTGCGGGTGCAATGTCATACGCGTGAATCCGAAGGTCCTGGCAGGCGGTCCGCTAAATAATCGGCACTCTGCCTAACTTTAGGTAAGAAGAGATAAAATAATTTAAGCACTTTAGGATATTTTTAGCCTGAAATTTGCTCTAATTATTATAGTAACTTATCCTAAAGTTAGGCAGAGTGCCGATTATTTACTGACCCACCTGCCTGGCTTATAGTAGTTATGTGCCTCATCAGTAAGGATCCATATCGGGCACAGAGGAGGTCTCAGCTATCAATGCCTGGTGGGGTTGCATCAGAGTCAGGATCAGAGATAATAACTGATCAGTGACAATTGGGGGCAACGTCTGAGCTGATCGCATCAGTGATAGGCTCCCCAAAGTCGTGGAGTTGTGCTATCTTAGCATCATATAGCAGCGTTCGGAGAAGCCTACTGTCAGGCAAGTCGAGCCTGCAAAC
The DNA here is from genome assembly GCA_014822085.1 of Fusarium stilboides. Classification (NCBI taxonomy): domain Eukaryota; kingdom Fungi; phylum Ascomycota; class Sordariomycetes; order Hypocreales; family Nectriaceae; genus Fusarium; species Fusarium stilboides. The sequence continues at coordinate 3,457 of JAASAY010000303.1, read as the reverse complement.
TTGGCCTGGCCTGGACTGTTCGTCGGTTCGGTTTTGGCCGCAATGGACTCATCGAGATGAGCTCTCTATCGTGTCTGGACTTTGGAACTGGGGATTGCGACTTGGGGCCCACTACTTTCGTACGTCCCAGGTCCCTTCGGAAGAGAGAGTTTGTATGTATGTACGACAGTTTTTTTTTAGCGAAACTCTCCACTGCAACAACTTCCGTCTCTATGTATGCAGATATGAACCGATACAGGGGAATTTAACGCCGCAGAGTTGCAATGCGAATTGCACAAAGCTGCACGGAGGAGCGGCCTGACGTGGGGAGAGTGTCGAAGAGGGTTGCTGAAAACACGAACTAAGCCTTTAAGGAACCCCATGGGTGAAGAGTCATCCCACCCGAAACAAGATCCATGTCTCAAGGCCAGGCCCAGCAAGGTCAGTTTTCTGTCTTGGTGTTCTTCTGAGCAGGTTATCCATCGGCCAGAGGCGGAGGATGAGCCAAGCATTTGTATGCAGCATGGGACGATGGCTCCTTGCTGGGCTGTATGCTTGCATATGGATGCATGGGTTTATCGCGTCCAAGCCGGACCTTGACAACGGAACGTAGTGGAATAGCGGCACTTGAGCGGAGCAAGTGGATAGTCCAGGCCGACTACTGTAGCTAAAAGTTCCTTGGAGGAGTGCGGTGGCGTGGATTGGACTGGATTGGATCCAATGTTGGTGAGAAATTGGTTATCTCTATAAGTCGATGAGCGATGGAAATATTGATTCCAAAGCTCTAATGACATGTCTTGTAGATCGCAACATAACAAAAACTCAAGGCTCTAAAGACTCAATAGTCTTCACCTACAATCCAAGTAATAATAGTGTACTATAATAGGTAACGAACATTGAAAAAGAGAAATCGCTGAAGTAATATCGGATCATGAATCCCTTGTAAATGTGACAGGCAGCAGGTTCTAAGTATACACGGAGTACCTCCTTTACATGAAAGGCATGCCTCTTCCACGAGGACGGGAATAAGACTGACAGTGGTAGGCGCCGTGAACTAAACCACATGAAGAAGGAAGGATGACCGAAAAAGAAAGCAGAGAAGCCCATCAGCGGCAACTAGCCGCTTCCTTTCTTTGTTCTTCGAGGTATTTGCCTAAAAAGGCAGTTCGCTGGACTACCCTCCGCCTCTGACAATGATCCTTCGACAGGCTCGATAACTAGATTATGCAACCTTCCTCAACTTGATTGAGTGTCTTACATGATTTGCTGATACTATAAAGATACATGGATGTAGGCATGCCTTGATTGAATATGTACAGCGTCGTCATTCGAAGCGATGAATCGTGATGAATGATGCTAATCGGTATCGAATCTAAACCATCCACCATCAAATTCAAGCTGTGAAGTGGAGAAACAGCCAATGGACTGGATAGGAACCATAGGCGCCAAGTACCTGCCAAGGAACCCTTCCATGTCGCGGGAACCTGGACCTGGAAAAACGACCTCTTGAGTCGTAACAGGACACTACCTCATATCATGGCTGGCGGATGCTCCGCTGGGCTTCTCACTCCTACAAAATCGGCATAACACTACACCTTCGTACGGGCTCTATCATATTTCCCTGAATCCCATTCCAGACTTTCTTTTGTGTCCAGTTATGCCTATTCCATTGTTCTGGATATTTCAGTTGCGTCTTGGCTGGGGGCTTACCCGTGTCTGTCCGGGTGGCTGTGGACGGGTGCTAGAGTAAACCGAATAATAAAACAACCAAGGTCCAATCAAATGGACTGTTTCCCCGGCGCCAACCCAGGGGCACGGCATGGAAAAAGACGGGGATAGATATGGTTGGCATTGGGCCAAAATCTATTTCTAGCCGTTGTCCGTCCATCCGATAATTGTAGTGAAGAATTCTAGCGTCCCTACAGTGGATGCCACGATGCTTGCTTATTAGCAGCAGGCCCGATACTGGGGTAAGATAATTAATTGGATGTTAGGGTCTTCAGGGATGAAAAAAGGCTGCGCCGTAAGAACTAACAAACCCAGGCCACCAGGTGAGTTTGGATAAGACATCGAATTTGATGGACGCCTTATCTGGCAACAAGACAACGTACTTGCATTATGTGTTAGCTACCATATGCTTACAACATGAGGAAACGAAACATTTCTGAGCAAACTGTAGTGCAACATCTCATTACAGGGAACAACATAGACCAACCATTATTCAACGGGGTCCATTGTGTGGCGGTTGAGTGTATTTGGGCTGGGGTTGGTCCCGCGATCTAAAGAATGTACTTGAATGGTACGAGCTTTCATCCTTGAAATGGATACAGAGTACCACCGGGCGACTGTCCGGCGTCTCTCAACTTCTTACGGCTTACGCTTCTCTGAGACCTCTATGACGAGGCGAACGCATGGTGAGCAGCAGCAGCTCTTGGTTGAGGTTGCTACAGGCTGAGAGAGCACATTCGTGAATCCCATCACGGCACGCTCGTGTTCGCCCTGTCCTGCGTGAAGTCGTTTTGTTTGATTCGTAGATTGACTCATAGAGGCACAAAGGGGATATCAGTTATCCAATGGGAGAATTGTTCGAGGGCGGTAAGTTGATGATTAGCATATGATATTAGCATACGACTCTGATATAACAAACATGCATGCAAATCACCTTGAAGGGAGGAACATGCATTAGTTACGCGCAAGCAATGGCTTTTGACTTATCAGAAACGTTATGCAATTGACTGCCACTTATGTCGACATACAAGTGTTTCATGACGATGCAGCTGGCTGGGTACTCAAACTATCTATTACTGTACAAAACACGCAAGCAGGCAAGGTGCTGCGTATACTGTAACGGATTGCAGACTCAGGGTTTCTAACGAAACAGAGCTGCCTATGAATTGCATTCTGCATTCGGACATGCCTGCTTCATCTTTTGCACACGAGTTGGGTGATTGGTGCATTGAGTCATGTAGACCAATATTTTGAGTCGTTGATATCACTCTACCTAGCTTAGAGCTTGGGCACTGGAGGTCCGCTTGACCGCCAGCTTCGTGATATTAGATACTTGAACTAATAGACAAGCTCTATACTTAGATATCACACTCGTTTTTGGCACTTATTTGGTGAGATGCTCAGCCATTTTACCATTGTCACACATAATAACAAGCCCAACTAAATTAACAAATTGATAGCAACATCTGAGGCATTAGTAAACATCCATGGATCTTAGTACCTCCACAGCACCTCCATGTTAGGCACTGTTGGGGCTTGATGGTGCGTGCTGGGCATTGATCACCAGCGGGCCTTTGTCCGACTCAGCGACCAAAATTTCATGAAATCCATCGCTGCCGAAAGAGTTTTGAGTGGAAAAGGAAAAAAAGTTAACAAAAATTTTCCCCCTCCCCCACCTTGCAGCTTGCACCCCTTGAAGCCTTTCTGCACCCTGTCGGTTTCCCCTCCCCCTCGCTCCCAATCACTCAAT
>JAASAY010000302.1:0-21945 GCA_014822085.1 Fusarium stilboides | reverse complement strand
TAGCTTAGCTTTTTCCCTGCCGAAGCAGCCAGTCACCTTCAATCCGGGTAGCAACGAGAAATTTATCATCACTTTAACCTCACTCTCAACCTCATTCATCCCCCCCCCGCCCCGACCCACCCCCCCCGCCGCTGCCCCAATTGCACCTCAGCCAAAATGTTCCGATCCGCCGTCCTCCGATCCCTCCGCGTCGCCGCCCGACCTGCCGCCGTGCGATCCTTCGCCGTTGCGCCCCGCGCCGCTACCGCCGCTGTTCCCAAGATCCAGAGCTTCCAGGCCGTGCGGTTCTACAGCGCTGGCGGTGCGCTCAACAAGGATGAGGTTGAGGGCCGAATCATTAGCTTGCTGCAGGGTTTTGACAAGGTAAGCTACGTCAGACTTTGGAGGGCGATTGGAGAGGAGGGGGGATTGAAGAAGCTACCGGGTTGGGCTGAGGCATTGAACTTGGCTTGCTGAAGCTATCATCAATTCCGTTCTCCTCTCAATTGCCGACTCCGGAATATATCATGTGTCGATTAGAAGCTAACTTTATCTTCACAGGTCAACGATGTCTCCAACGTACGTCACGAAGACTATCCACCATTAACTCGAGTTCTCACCTAACCCACTTCAACAGATCAAGTCCGCCGCTCACTTCGCCAACGACCTCGGTCTCGACTCTCTCGACACCGTTGAGGTCGTCATGGCCATCGAGGAGGAGTTCAGCATCGAGATTCCCGACAAGGATGCCGACTCCATCCACTCCGGTACTTATCTGTCCCACCCAGCTTCAAAACCACTAACTAACCCACCTCTAGTCAACCAGGCTGTTGAGTACATCCTGAACCAGCCCGACGCCAACTAAACGTGCCTCTCTTGCTCAAAACACCGCCCCCCTTTCCCTCCCTCTTTGTACAATTACCTCTCTCCCCATGACCACCCAAATCCTTCCTCGGCAAGGATTTAATTCCGAAAGACGCCGAAGATAGAAAAAATCTCGGAGGGAAAGGGGGAAAAGCTGGTGGGAAGGAGATTTTAACACAAATACAACTCACCAAATTCTTTATAATCTCGGCGCACGATGAGAAAGGTTACTTTATTTTACAGACGGCTGTGCGGAGGATGGGGAGCCACAGGAGAAGAGTACGAATAAAAAGACTTGGCGGCAAGTGTGGTGCCTACCCTTCTTCATCATCTGGTTCAATTCACTCTTCACGAGCTGTGACGATTGGTTTATGTACTCCTTCTTAAGCATGTCGTGAAAAAGAGTGGATGGGTAGATGAGGGCATGCATTTGATCTGCGCTGGGACTGATGATGATGATGGGTAGATGGTTGGATCTCTACTACTGTGGCTTCACCTTGTACTAGTGTATAGAAACACCCTATTGCTCTACATGATGTCCGAGATGAATGCCCTGAGGTTGGAAAGTGACGTATTGTTGAGCTTGAGTGGACGCCATGTTCACGACTCACTCATGTGTAGCGGGGATCGTCGAATCTTACAACGCTACGGGTATGACTGGCCGTCTAGTTGACACTTTGACATCAATGGCAACAGATACACCGGGTAACTCTTGAGGATGACTTCACCGTATGTGGCAGCTTAATATGAGTCCAGTGCCGTCCAGGCCTGGTGAACATGCCATGTTCATTATGCATCCTCCCATACATACGGCTGTATTTTCTTACATGATTCCTCCCTGATATATCTAGCGAGGTCTTGCCTCTCCATTTGCAATGTTTTTGTAGATCCGATACCTTCCCAAAACACCAAGCCCAGACCCAGATGAAGATGCCAAGTGAGCTATGACCTTGAGGGTTGACTCGAATCTCGAGGGATGGCTGTTCAAGTCTCAAATGAGATCATATTGAAATCATCGAGTGCCTACCCTACGAGACCCAACAGAAACCCCAGCTGTCCGCTTCACATGAACCATCGTTCATCGAGTTTAAAAAACTGTATGTGGGCAATAAAACAAAATCAGTTGAACCGTCCGCCTCCCAAAACATTTGATGATGTGATGATATGATAGCGATTATCAAGCAAAGAGATGGAAAAGTCAAAACTCCTGGCCGTGTATCCTATATCCTTTTTGGGCCCTGGCCATAAATTGCCATGCATCCTCAATTTTTTCTTTCTCAAACCCATTCAACTTAGATGTCGACAGATAGGCCAATATGTAGCCTGCAAATGCAAATGCAGATGTCGTAGCGATAGTGGTGCTGTCCACCCAGATCATGGCTCATCAGTTCATCGCCGCGCTTTTTCTCTATCAGCTTCCAACTCCGACGCTTGGCTTATAAATGGAAACAGTGATTCAAAGAACACGCTGCCCTCCGCCTTACAGCCTTGGTCAATCATCGGCCGCTGACAGGAACTCCCTTAGTTCCGTTGGTAGAGGACTTGCCGGCGACAGCTCCGGCATAGCTGCCCCAGACGTTCATGGCTAGACCAGCCGATGTCCTCTTAGGAGACTTGATGGCAGACTCGCCATCTTCTTCCATACCCTCCATGTGGAACATCTCGTCGTCCTCATTGATAGGAGTGGTGAATCGGCCGTTCATAGACGAGCTGATGCTGCCACTCGACACATGACGCTCCATGACACGCTCCTTACCAATAGGACTGATAGGACTAATGGCACTAGCGGCATTGCCGGTTCGAGCGGTTGAGGGGTGGAGAAGGGGGCTAGAGTTGCTGGGAGTGTCATCAAGACGGCTTCTCTGAAGCTGCTGGGACAGCATAGACATGCCGTCACTGCCGGATCGCAAAGAAGAGGGACGGATGAAACCGTTAGTGCCTCCCATCTCTTGCGCAAGAACCGAGTTTCGGAGAGGACTGCCCACATGGCCAAAGGCAGAAGCACCCCGGAGAGATCGTGCAGTTTCCTCTTCTTCCTTCTGTCGTTGGAACATAGGACCCCATCGACTGGGGCTGGTTCCGATGGGGCTGCCGTACTTGCTTAAGCCGTCTCCGTCGCCATCAGCTCGCATGGAGCCTCGACGAGCCTTTTCGACGGGAGTCAGGAGATCCTGTAGGTTTTCGGGCACATAGTTCTCAGGAAGGTTATCATCATCGTCGCCAAAAGCAAATCCAGCCTCCCAGTCTCGGTCAACAGACGTCTTAGGCATGCTGGAACTGAGCATCCGGGGCTTGGTGAAGCGAGAAGAGTGCATGGCTCGTCTGCCAAAGTACTCCTCGCCGTTGGTTTGATGAGAGTTGGGCGGGCTCCTGTCTAGGGGCGCTAGAAGATGCTCCGAAGAGCCAAAAGCCGAGGTGTGAAGGAGCTTGAGGGTTTCAGAAGTGCGAGAGTCCTTGGCATTGCTGAGAGACGGAGTGGGAGATTCGATGCCAAATTGGTTGGGGACAGACGAAGGCCAGGGAGCAGCGGGGAAGCGGGCGGCATTGGAGATTCCATTGGAGTCGAATGAAGCAGGAAGAGGAGCATCTAGGACGGACAGGCCTTTGTTGTTAATAGGAGAGAGCCCCATGCCAAAGCGCAAAGACTCCTCATCTCGGGGAGAACCGTAATTAGATCCAGTGTAGGACATATCGATGGTGGGAAGGCCATTCTCGAGGCTGGGCTGGCGGCCGAGGGTGTGCTGGTCTTGTTCATCGTAGGGATAAGCCGCCGTATACGAGGGACCATCAGCGTGGTAGAGCGAGGTCGTAAGGGCGCTGGTGGAGGACTGGTTGCTGCTTGCGGAGGTGGGGTTGGAGCGACCCGCGAGAGCGGAAGTGTTGCCTATCGTGACGCCATTCTTTCCGTAGTTGATGCGTCGGCCGTCGGGAAGGATGTGAATATTGGCGCATTTGGGACCAAACTTGCAATTACCCTACGTGATAAGACGATTGTCAGTATTGCTGATGCATTAAAGGCGATGCGACGTGTAGACTGGGGTGGGCTAGGCTGGCGATCATGATATGGCGCACTCACCTTTGCAAAGTATTTGCAAACATTCTCTGCAGCATTGCTCAGGTCGTGACTGAAAGGACAGGCATTGCCAGCTTGACAAGCACCTTGACGGAAGAACTTGCAAGGAACGTGGGACGTGTCTATCGTCAAGTCGTGTCAGTAGGGACAACATTAAGATTGAACTTTGGCGGGGGGTCGTGTGCAACATGCAACATACTTGGAGGGCTTCGGGGTCCATCGAAGCGGGGAGGGTTTGCAACAGCGTTTGCCTGTGAGCCGCCGTTGGCAACGTTGAGGCTATTACTCCGAGCGTGGCGGTATTCAGGCATGGTGTTGAGCGAAGCAATTCGCAAGGCGATATCGGGGGTGGGCCGAAGTGGTGGAGGAGGATAGAAGCGGAGGGAGGTCGAACAATTCAAGTCGAAGCCGAGAGGAGGTTGCGTGAAGCCCAGCGGCGGAGCGGGCGGCAAAGGAGGGCCCGTAGTGGGTGAAAGCGGGCGAGAGCGGCCGAGGTGGGCGTTGGACGACGCGATGCGATGCGATGGGGTAAATGGTGGGGGCGGGCTCCAGGTCCTGTTCTGGTCCTTGTCCTTGTCTTTGGTGCCTCTTCTTGGCCTGCCCGGCCTGGGCTGTTCTCGGGGCGAGTAACGAGTGACGGATATGGAGGGGTGGCCAACAGTGACTTTGGTAGCCAGCGCTGCTACTATGCGAGAGCTTGTAACTCTCGGGGTATGGTGCCGTGTCCGGGCTCTCTGGTGGTGCAACCGGCGGCGTCAACGACGAATCAATCCACTACTGGATCAGATATGGGCGCGATTATCTCAAAGTTTCCCTGTAGAGAAATGGTGGCGCTAAATAGGAGAGATGAGAAAGGATGTTTGAATTGAGTTTGAGATGAAAAGTTGAAGTTGTTTGCTCAGCAGAGAAGGAGGAGAATTGGTCGTCTTCAACCTTGGAAGGCGCTCCACGGCAAGGCACCTGACAAAGCGGCGAACCTGGTAGGCGGGCAAGTACAGATTGGAGAGAGACAGTGCCTGCCCTGTAAACCAGAATACTACCCCGTACTTTCCTAATTTGTACTGTACTTGACGGGCAGCTGCTCGCATCGAATATCGGACGAGGCCACTTTCAGCGGGGTCTTTGTACGCCGGTGAGCACTTCCACTCAGAGAGTAAGACACTTCTATATCCGGCAAACCTCCGAATGGCTTATATGAGAAAATAGTCGATAGAGCAATCGAGAACCCACGGTCACGGTCAGTTTGCGGACCTGTCAGGATGCCGGTTCTGATGTAAGTAAGACGAGTAAGAGTACTATATTGCGGTTGAGCTTTGTAAGGGTGCAAGTGATATGTGGCACGCGACCGAGGTCTTTGGTCTTCAATAAGAGATATTGAACGAGAGAAAGAATGCAAGAGGTTCAAAAGTAATGGATGGGAAAGCCATCATACAAGATATAACATATCCAACAAATATGAGTGGGCAAAGCCTCCCTTTTAACTACACCGAGCTCACGCTTACATAGCCCCTAGGCGGAGACACCACAAGACATACAAATTGATGGACCTAGTGTTAGGCAGAAGATTCAACCCGAAAAAAGTCAACGTGACTATTTATCGGACCCGAAAGAAACCTCCCTCGTGTGCCTGTTGGTCTACAGCGGTTGGCCGGTTGGGTGTAGCAGTAGAGACCTGGGAGTGGAGGCTGAGGGTGGGTTGACGATGTGATGGAGGTGATTCTTCAACTTTACAGTCTGAAACCTCACAGCCCCTCTTGTTTCTCCAGTTCACTCACCTCTTTGTCTCTGGTTTTTGGTGACAGACGCGGAACGACGCGAACCGGAAGTCTAGAGCCAGGAGCCTAGTCCCTGGTGTGGTTCTCCCCGTCCAAGCCCATCAGACGCCTCAATCCATGAACCTGGGTTTGGCCTCTCAGCCCTTTTCTGATTTGCATGTCGAAAAGCCAGAAAGATTAGACTTTTAGGTTATTTGACGTCCCTTGACGGCTTTCATCTTTCTGACCTCCCATTTGCTACGAGTCCATCCCAAAGGAGACCTCTGAATGACAAGCGATAGGAGAATCAGGCCATATCAGGGTCACACAGGCAGTCATAGGCGCTGAATAACTTGTTCTAATGCATTATTCCGTCTCTTTGGGTTGCATTAGTACTTGCAAGAGGACATCATGTTTGTATCATAGATCTCATCTTAGCCGGTCTGGGTCTAAGTGTTAGTTGGGCCCATTCCAACATCCCCGAGACGTGTTGATGAGTCTCATCCACTCATATATTAATTTAAGACATCTGATGAACAAGAGTTCCAATAGAAGTCACGGAGCATCCGCGGTTCTGACGGGAATATGAACCCATAGACATGTCGAGGTTGTTGACGTTCAAGTCCATGTCTAGATCCCTGCACCACTGCCACCAGTAGGTGTCAACGACGCTCCACCCATCCTAAGACACATGCCGATTCTACATGCTGTTAACATGGAAGAAAGATAATTTTGATGCCGTTTTGGGCGGATATCGAAAAGCTGATGCCAGAGGTGCCGCTCGTGCCTCGTAAGGGTCCATGAAGATCGTAGGTCGCCACCCGTCGATTTATTGCCCACCTTCAACAGGACCCCTACAACCAAGAGCCGGATATCAAGGATCCCGCAACTAATGATCTTGCATCGCCTCTTTCGAGCAATAATATTTCGCGAGAATGACGATAGTAAACTATGTTTGTTACCGTATTTGTTGCCCTGTATCGACCTCATGTGTCCCATCATCTCGCGGGTTAGACTATCAAGGGATTGGTACCCGGATATCTACCCATCATCCATGCTGGGCCACTATCGAACGACCTTGTTTATAGTACGGGAATGAGATTCATGCAGGAAGGAACACCCCTGCCATTCTGTCTGTCTGTCTGACATACATATGTACATTATTCTCAAACCCACCAACCGTTCACACTCTGGTCGACAATCAAGGCAATCAACGCCTATCCCCAACTCGGCCGACTAGACCCTCGTCCCTCGTGTCCATGTGCGCCTTAAATGCATCCACAGAGCGTCGTACCAGGGTCTCTTCCAATCGACAACCACTTGGCGTCATTGCTCAGCCCGGACTAGTAGAGACGGGCTCGATTTGGACTGCAACGCGTTGCGCTTGCGCAGCTTGCCGTTGATTATGCACCACTTGAGATATGTATATGCCTTGGTTTTTTGCGACATGCACTGCACTTGAATCCCATCTTGGCCGACTGATATGAGTAAATGACTTGTTGCAGTCTTTTCGTGCCACCATTTCCTCGTACAGCGGTAGATTCGTAACACTCGGGTATGGGGAATATCTCCGCGTTGAGACGCTGATATTCAGCTTGTGGAATCATTGGATCTTGTCTTTCTCATCTCGGTGATTGGTGTTACCCAAGTCGATTGTTTGTAAGCCTTCTGACGCCATTCGATATGCATGCTTGCTTGAGACCCCTGTAACGGTACGAGGTTGCTCTGAACGTGGGATAGTGATATGTGAAGCTATCTTGCTTATGGGGTAGCACAGTAGTCAAGTAGATATGAAGTTGGGCAATTTGAGTTACACGACTCCAACCTTCACCTGCATGTCTGTAGCTATTTCCTGCAACTGCAGGACATATCGGGAAGTGCATGAATGGATCAAGTCTGGGGCGCCGTTCTAGTGGAACTCAATCACTAATGGTTAGAAGACTAGTGCTTGTCTCCAGCGCCTCTGGTCCCCTGACAAAAGCCCAAGGCTAGTGCACTTACCGGGGAGCTGCTCCAAGGAGGGGCAAAAGGGTCCGAGCGTTGATCGGTGGGTCCTGATCCAGAAATAGCCGTGAGAAGGCAAGGCACTCAACTTCAACAAACCACATCGCCATATCAGTCAAGATCTAGGACTGACGGCCGGGACATTATTCACGATACAGCACGCTCACAAACCAGAACAGATGGTCTGCTTCAAACGCTCCCTAGGCTGAAATAGTGTGGGGGAATGATCTCTCTCTGTCAGAACCCGGGTGAAGCCGGCTGTTGGGAGGCTTGGAGTGTCGTTGTTTATCATCACCACTTTTACCACATGACCTCTCATTGCCGACTCACCATGCTCGTCCTATCTCCGACTAATCCATCCACACCTCCATTACACGGATATAGACGCACCTTGTTTATCCTCTTCCCGCCAGAGACTCCCTCCGGCTCGTTTCGTTCCATCCCGAGCCTTGTCCATCTCCACTCCGCTTAAAGCATCCCGCGATGCCGCTGTCTCCGCTTGTCCCACCCGGTCAACTACTGTACATATGGCATTTGCCTGGTTTCTACAGTCGAGAATTCGACACACGTCTTGCGGGTAGCTTCCGCAAGCTAGGATGACCAGGATGGGTACTGTATCTATCTCTGCCCAACATACTTATCAGTGGCAGCCGCATTTGCCCAGACCAATCGTGAGTCGATGCTTGTCTCATCCCATCACGCATCCTTGCTCTTTCAGCTCCTACAGTACAGTGCTGAGTCGAGCTGATTCGCCTCTAGATGCCCATGTTCGCAGGCGTTCGCAGCTTGCTGTACAGGGAAATCACCTTATATTGGGACTTTAAGTTTCGACCTTACAGCTCGGCCTTGTCTCAGCCAGTCAGCTTGGACTTCACTTGTCTTGGGACCAATTTACCGGTTTGTCTAGCAAGACACGAGAACTCGATGATCAAGCAGCATACAGAAAGGCATTCCCCAACTCCTGGACTCATACTGCGCCACGGCTGGGCGAGGTGTCCTTAGTCAAGCCATCAGCCTTGGTTGTCTCAGGCGGGTGATCACCAACACCACCACCATCATCAACGCCCTCCATTCGTCCCTCCCGCAATTCCACTACACCCTTCTCGAATCAGCCTGGACCCCCTTGGATACTCTTACTTGTTTACCAGCCACCCCGTACGCTTCGTTCTCGTGGATAACAACTGCCGAGAATTCCTGACCTCTCAGGACCAGGGTCTTGATACTTTGCCATCTCTGCAATACTCTACATACAATCTCTGCCTTATTGGTAAGTATGTGTTATTCCCTAAAGCCTTGGGCAAAGCTATTGGTCGCTGCGCCGTAAAAGGGCATTGGCTGCCGTGTGGCTTGACTGGCGTCCCCAGAATTACAGCCTTTCGCATATGTGGCGGTCTTGTCGAATGTTCTACTTCTACCCGCCCCCTCTCTCCGCAAAGCTGGGTTCACCTTGTCAATGTCTTTGATCCTTCTTCCACTTACGCGCAAGCCTGAGTCACTGCCAAACACCACCACGAGACGTCAAATCTGGATACCTTCTCGTTCCTTCGTGATCCGGTATAGGCGCTCGGCAAGTGTTGCGCTAAGCAGCCTGACACCCACTTATGTACACCACCCGTCCCCGTGCGCGCCCTCGATCGCCCATAGAGCCACTTAATCAACAGATTCAAGGATGGTCACCACACCCTCAGAGTCGATGAGATCGACTTATTCCTTGACATGGACAGCATAGTAGCATCTTGAGAAACCTCATGATCCTTGCCCCACATCATCCGACTCGAAACTGGCGGCGTCATCAGTCTTGCTCCCCCACCATCGTCACGACTCTTTGGTGTTTTCGCCCCCTTGGACGCGTTGCGGCAATATCGCCAAGGCTGAAATGTTTTGAATCCTTTTTGAATTCACAGTGAGAATGTAGTGACCGGTGAAAACACTCCGGCGCGATGACATTCCTCCGTCTGCGTCAAGGGTCCAGTCCACTATTCCTTGCTGCAGAGACCCTGACGACGATCTCTCAACGGCCGCTACCGCTTGACTGTTGCAGGAAGACGCCTTTCTGCCATTTGCACCACATCGCCCTGTCGATATGGAGTGCTAGGGTCCGAAGGAACCGAGATCGTTGCTACCATGCTGTACTCACCCATCTGATGCTACTTTTGAACACCACACTGCCTTTGAGAATATGGCTATGACACCACTTTTCTGGCATCGCGGCAGTTTCTTTGACGGTCATCAACTCAGACGTTCTAGAGCGCCTGATGGGTCTTCTAAGGTCTATGATAGCATCAGTCATGCGCCCTTGACTAGCACTGCGCCCAGAGCCTTGTTGCTGACAAGCCCACGACAAAGGCTTCCACAACCCAATGGTATGCCTTGTTCTGCTTCAGGCATATCACTACAGCACAGATGACCTTTTGGCTGGTGCATGTCTTGGTTTGGATCCAGGTTCGCGAGGCAGGCTGTAGCCTCGACGGGCGCAATGCCTCGTATCATAGTTCAGCGAATGGGGATTAGGGACGGGCCGGCAAGGTGAGTTGAGTCGGAAGCCTTCGGCGGAGAGGCGGAACGCGTGACGAGCCGCATCTCTCGGGGGCTCCCCACTGCGGGGGAGACGTTGTCTGCATCTGTGGCGAGAGTTGGGGAATGCTTGAAGACCATGGTCCATCAGTGCTACGATGTATGAACTTGTGGCTGGTGCCCTTTGGAGAAGGGTGCAAGTGTATCCTTCCTTGTCAGCCTTCCAGTGGCACTCCCGTACCTCTAGCAGATGGTGTAAGTCAAGGTGACGAAATGTGGCGTCTTGTTCCTTCTAGCATGCGTTGAAGAACAAAGGCGGTCTGCTTCTCCTTTCCTATTCTTGAGTCACCCATCATGTCGTGAATCTTTTCTCTTGCTGGCATTGTGAGACAGTCGCTGCGAAGGAGAACAGGGGTACACACGAGTGACTTCAGGTTCCTTTCGGTAAGTTCGTTGGGGTAGTCGTTGAGTCAGGGAGGGTAACTGGAGGGTTGCGCCAAGGTTTGCAGAGGACTTTTGATACGATTCTACCCACGCGGAGGGTCACGAGAATGGTGTTGAGAATGGAGATATTACAAACGAGATGACGATCTCGTTGCCACAAGCACAGTTTCGGCGCGGAAGAGGCGGAATGTCAAAAGGTTGTTGTGAGTATGGGACATCCAGGAGGTCTGGGACCTGTCCTGCCGGGGACGTCTCCCTGCCCATTGCCAGTTTCTCAAACAGCAACATCTCGGTACCAGTCTTCGGCCGACGAGACGGCCCCCCTTCAGTTGTTGAGACAGACAAGATGCTGGACAAAAAACTATGGATGAGTTTCGGCCAAACAGGCAAAAGTAAAGGCGTATTTCCTCCGGTACAGGGAATCGAACCCTGGGCTCCGCGGTACTGATCTCTCAGGTTCTGAGAGCGCGAAATGTTAGCCACTACACCATACCGGATGGTGATTGATGATAGGCGTTTTCAAATTGAGGGCCAAGATGCTGGGGGGCCTGCATCACGACTGGGCCGGCGGGAAGGTAGGAGGATAACAGATTGGGAAGTCGCAACGGGAGGTAAAGTGGATGCTCAACATTCATCTCTTTTTTGGAAACAGCGCTGCGCGGACCTGAATTTGGGACCCATTCACTATTGGCTCTGACGTTCAAGCACAAGGCATAGCGGCCTGGGGTAGAACCCATGGTTGAACTCACTTGCAGCAACACAGTTTCGTAGCTTGACGATTGGCCACAGGCCGCACAGTGAATAATCGAGATATCTACCGGTGCCTGACTTTAGGTAAAAATAGTAAGAGTTGACGAAATAAATTAGTATGTTGGTCTAAAGTATGCCTAAAGTATCCTAAGGTATGCTCTAATCTTGGCATAGCTACTCTTTGTCTCGATTATCTTATTTGTCGAGCCGCCAATCTACAAGAACCTGTACTTCGTGACAATCCTCCTCCTAAGGCTCGACGGCAAATAACTCGATGCCATCAGGTTGTTTTCTCTGACGATCATGATGCCGGTGAGGGTAGCGTGCGTAATGTCGTCCTCGAGGATATAATTCAGGGACAATTGGGCAATGGAAAGGCGGCGATATTAATGGCTGGCATAGCTGACCATTAGAAATATGCCATTGCACTTTCAGGTGCATTTTACAAGAAAAAGAGAGACAAAAGGAATGCTTAAAAAGCAATCTGGTTAGATACAGCAGATCACCCAGTCTATCCTAGATCTGAGAGGCTATCAAGATACATCTATTTATAACTCCCTTCACCTCCCGCCCAAATCGTCACCCAAGACCTCATCAATTCAATCTTGCATCATAAATCTCGTATTCAACCCTAGGCACGCGAAATGTCAAAGCTCAATCCGGCCACCAAGAGTGATCGTCAGGGTCCCCCTACGCCATCTTTCAGCCACGGTCCAATCCGCTTGTTTCACTTACATCACTCGGCGGTCATGTCCATTCCTGCGTTGCATTCTCTACATTTGCTTCTGGACTACGGATAGAGCGGATCGTCGGTTGGGGTTTGTTCTTGTATGCTCGTGAATGCCGTGTTTGCGGCCGATCTCTGTCTTGATGAGTATGCTGGCGTATGTATGATGAGAGCTTTCTGCGTCGGGAGAGAGTGGCTTGTTCGCGATAGGAAATTGGCTTGTTGCGTAGGTTTACTATGGTATTGTGGACGGGTATAGATATCAACGCTCCCCTACATAACTTGAGGAAGCTTCTTATGCTTGAGTCTAAACGATTTTGCATCCTAGTGATACACGCAACCTGGATACTTGACATCCAGCTAAACATCTTCACCTCCACCAACGCCTACCTACGTTAATCAACATGTGGTCGCTATCTATCCTCACAACCCTCCTCGCCATGTAAGAACCCCATTCCTATGTCAAGCCCATTAACTAACAACCCCAGCTCTCACATCTCCCTCGCCAACAAACACACCACAAAGCCCTGCCCAACCGTCACATCCACCGGAACCATCTGCTCAACCTGCATCAGACCCGACTGCATCATCCTCGAAACAATCTCTGCCCAACGACACTGCCCCTCTAAGGTCCCCACCGTGACAAAGTCCTTCCCCTGCTCCAAGTCCAAATGTCCCGGTGGATGCGCAACATCCTACGCCTATGCTTCGTCGTATGGACCGACCACGACAAAGCCTGTGTGCCCGACTGTCACTGAGACGAAGAGTACTTGTTCTACGTGTATTAGACCTATGTGTGTAGAGTTGGAGACGCTTAGTTCGGTTTGTGGATGTCCTAAGACGGTGGCTACGATTACCACGAGCTTTCCCTGTGGGAAGAAATGTCCTCAGGGGTGTGGGACGGAGTATGTTGAGCCTACTGTGACACCGAATTGTAAGAAGGGGAAGGGTTCTGATTAGAGGGGTTAGTTGTGGTTGGATTGAATTGTAGGAGTGGTCGGTGATGGGTCGGGAGAGGATTGATGTATGACAGTTCGCCGCGATGTCAGAAAAGCAAGAATGCGGAACATGTAAAGAAAATTTCCGATGTAGTTCTAAGACAGGGAGTGTAGATTGTTTGTGGTAGCTCATTGTAGTTCATGTTGGTCTTATCACTGAACTCCGGCATAAACCATATAGCAAGACTGTAACTAAAGGCACCAATTCTCATTTTCCATTCTCCATAACAGAGAATCACTGACTCTGATGGAGAGAATAAAAAGTATTTACTTGTCGGAAGTTTAGTCATCAGTTACTCTGATGAACCCATCCCAGCCATGCCGAGTCATTGGCATTGATGTCTCAGACACATCTCCAGCCAACTGCCCGCCACCACGCGACCCTTATCTGCCGCTTCTTGGAACGAACACTACCGAGCACCTGTGTTTAAGTGATTCTGGATCGATTACAGCCAAAGATGAAAATGTGCATCCTGAATCAGACTTGTTCAAGTCGTTGTAGTGACTCACAGGATAAGGAGAGGTTGGAACGGTCAAAGGATATATAAGACTTGGATTGTAGCTTGGCAGAACTCATCATCATCAACTACGACTTCCAACTCAAGAACCAAGCTTCTCCAACGCAAAACGCATCAATTTAAACATAATTATCAACATGTCTCTACTCATTCTTCTCAACCTCATCCTCCTCACAACCGCCCTCCCCCATCCTCCCTCCTTCCAATACGTCGGCTGCATCTCAACCCCCGAATCCTCATCAACGCCCTTCTCAACCACCACTTCTCTCTCTACTCCTTTCACAGCCGCCCAATGCCTCCAAGCCTGCGCCGGAAAAGCCGCCCTCGTCGCCATCGGTGGAGGAAGCTGCTTCTGCGACGACGGTAGCGGTACCGCCTCTGCGTCTTTTGAACTTGTTGATGAAGCGCGCTGTGGAGTGGTTTGCGTACCGGGTGACGAGAGTAGTGGAAAGTGTGGAGGGGATGGTGTATTGAGTTTGTATCAGATCTCTGGAAGTGATAAGGCGGACTGCGATTGTACGAAAGACCTTGGGGTTAACGCTGGAAGAAATGCTTCGACGGTTCCTCCTGTTGTACAGCCTTCTCCTTGTCCTCCTGAGGGCTGCAATCAACCTTCAGCTCCTATACCTACTCCAGCTCCGACTCCCGCTCCAGCTCCAGCTCCAACTCCGGTAACTGAGGCTCAACAACAAGCTGCTGCCCCGTGTCCCCCTGAAGGATGTCAATCTACAACTCGTGTCATCGTCACGGTTACAACTCCTCTTCCCGCGAACAACTCAACTGGCAGCGCTTGCCCATCCGGAGGTTGTGCCGCGAGCAATCAAGCTGGCGCAGCCCAGACACCGACTAGCTCTGGTGGTCAAGGGGCTGGTGGCCAAGGAGCTGGTGAAGCACCAGGTCTTGCAAACGAGAGCCCGAGATTGTACACATCGGGTATACTGTCGGCTATTGCAGCTATCATATTTGGTCTGAGCTTGCTGTGAGATCTGGTGGGAAAGGAGAACTGATGGGGTAAGAGATGGGTACATTCGCTTGCACATTGTTACGGGAGTTATGGCTGTATATGATTTATGGCTTTATTGATCAAGTGGAGTTGGGGGTAGTTGTTTCATTTTAGACTAGAATAGTGTCAGTTCAACCATCGAGTGTTTCAAAATAACCCAAGAATACGTCAGTGAATGAAGGGTATTGTAACACGCAGTCTCACAAGAATCTGAGATATATGATTAAGCTCAAAACTCCCTACCGATGTAGGACGTTATCCTGAAGTATCACAAAGCCAGGAAGAATTTCTGATACCTGACTTAATGTCTTGCATTAGTTTAAAGTAAGTCTTCGTAAGACTTTAGTAGAATAACTAGAATACTCATCTTAAGACTGTGCCGGATCGCCTGCGTGACAACTTGACTTTTTCCCAACTAATGCCTCGGTGCCTCGGTCAATGGGACGTAGCGAACACCAAACAGCTTCTTCTTGGTGATCTCCCCATTGCCATCCTTCTCGATACGCCATACATGTTGGCTATAGCCCATGCCATCGTCGTCAACGGGTATAAACATGCTGTCACTCATTAGCGTATACACACTCACATTGAAGCACATCACTCACCATCCAGGCGCCTTCAACTGCTCCAGCAACTCGGGATGGATCTCCACCGCCGAAGCTCCAACGTGAATGACATCCCATCCCTTCCCCTCGTCCTGTTCACCTTCTCTCGGCTCTTCAACCCACCCTTTACGCCCGTCGCCAAATCTGAATCTCACTTTTCCACTCTCTAGGAACTTTCTACCTGCCTCGCTCTTGGCCATGTTATTCTCGCCTAGCTCCTTGAGCTCCCTGATGTGCTCCAGTCCCACTACGAGACCCTTCTCGCCGACTAGTTCGGCCATAACGTGGGTTAGATAGCCCGAGCCGGAACCAATATCGAGAATTCGCGGCGAGGGCGATGTAGATGACGGGAGGAGATAGCTGAGGACGTGTTCGATAGCTGAGGCGTGCATGTGTGGTGCGGATATAGTCGCTGAGTGGCCGATGGGTTGGGGTGAGTCTTCGTACGGGTTTCCGGGAGCGTAGTGGGCTCGATCGACCTGGGTAGTTAGCATGTGCGTTCATGATAGTGATAAAGGACGTACCTTGAGAAATGCATCTTTCACCCGTGCATCAGTGATAAGCCCATTCTTCCACATATTCTCGATCAGCGCCGAGTTAGTATTCCCGGTACACGTCCACGCCATATTGATACTAAAGAGGTTGCTCTTGTGTCGTGTAAGTCGAGGAGTGTGCTTGCACAAGCTGGAAAGATAAGAAGGGAAGTGAAGTAATCTCTTGGTCAACGCCACGGTGAATGAGGAGAATGGTAGTAGAGTTGGGAAGGTTAGCTTGTATGATCGGGTTTATGTTGATGTCTGGTCAGGAAAGAAGTGATACAGAGGTTATGGGAGAAGTTGTAATGTTATCATCATATCGTGTTAAGGTGGCAGCTGCCGTAGCTTGTGCGGGGCCGTACCGTAATCCGGGGATCGGCGGCCGATGCTCGTGGCGGACGGGTAACCCCACAAAACAATCACTGCTGGCATTGACTAACAGGGGCTTCACTAGGTCAACAGGGGCATGCTTAATTACAGTAGATTCATGTCATCTTGGGCTATTCATTTGCAAGTCACGCTGATCTTGTTTCGAACAGTCAAAGATCTGGACACATCACATCGACTGGAATCACAACCGCAGCGAACAACGAGCATAGATCATATGTTTTGAGAGGACGTATATAGACGTATGAAACTGCGTGCGACGCGCCAAACAATGAGCTTGTAGTAGGAACCCAGATATCCTTCCCATCCCATCCATCCGACCAAGAAAACGCCAAGGAAAAGGAAAAAGCATCAACGCCTACGTCTCTCGACTGATGCGCTTGCATGATGGTATTGTTGTACAAATAAACTCCGCAAATTCGCCGGCTGCTGCTGTTGGACGCAGTTTCTAGACCACTCGCTCGTTGGACTCGCCCTCGGCAATAATAGGAACACCTAGGCCGCGGTCGGGGCTCTGCAGGACGAGCTGCTCGTGGCGACGTGCTCGTAGAAACTCGGCGACGCTCTTGATAAGAAGGAACCAGCCGATAACCATGAGAACGTAACCAAGCCACTCGCCTCCACTGATGCTGCCCAGATCGTCGTCCGTCACATCGGTTTGCTTAAAGTTGTGCGAGTTCGGGTCGGAAGGTGCAGCGTAGCCATCGGGGCCACTCATCGCTGGGGGTTCGTCTTCGGAAACGCCTTTCATGTAGAAACCGTATTGGATCAGGGTGATGCCGAGACCAGCGCGGGATCCGTTCTTGGCGGCGTGGGTCGAGTGGAGGAGATAGGTGAGGAGGAAACCGACGAGCTGGAAGGATGTTGAAATCATGCCGTTCCAGATAAATGAGAAGAATGATCCGACAGGCATGCCATCGATGTAAACCTCGTCGGGACCTCCCATACCGGGAGCGAGGATGGTCGTCTCCCAATATGGAGGAGCAGCATCGGCAGCAGCTTGTTCGTAAGACTAGTTGCAGTTAGTGACATGAATGCTAAAGTCTAATCATGAGCGACATACCGGAGGTAGTTCGTCCTTCTCGGGATCACTGCCGCCTCGCTCCGGACGTGCGGACAGATTGGCGAAAACACCATCAGATCCAGCGCCTCCTCCTACGATTCTTGCCGACCTTGACCCTGATGGCGTTGGTGCCGGAACAGCCGGTTGAACTGGGGGATGTATCGTGTTGACATTCTCGGTAGATGAAGACGAGGGTGGTGTAGAGTTATGTCGCATCAATCGCCTTCGATCGTCAACTTCATCGTCGCTATCGTCATCATCGTCAAAGGCATCGGCGAGGGTGGAATCGACCTGGCGCGGCGGTTGAGGAGAGGAGGCTCGGGAGTGAAACGAGGGCGGTGGCGAGCGGGGGATCGGATGAGAGAGATGATTGTTGTTGTTGTCCCGGGCGCCAAAGTCGTCCTCGTCTTGGGCGTTAATCTGAGACTCTGTTAGTATATCACGAAAGATCATCGTCAAAGATCCGCGCGCGATACTTACTCGTTCGTATCGTCCCGACATGATGGGCAATATTGTCTGAGCGGTGTCGGGCTGCCTCCCAGATCCGCTTGCCAAGGAATGCACGCGACGTCTGAAAAGTCGTACGTAGAGGAACTGTCGTGAAGAATTTAGAAAATGAGAAACGGAAAAACAAAAAGGAGAGGCAATCTGTCAGCGTAAGAAAACCAGTGCGAAAAAAAAAAGGGTTCAAAGGGAACGACGGCGAAAGAGTTGGGGTTTGGATTTTTGCTTTGACACTTGGGCTTGCGTTGCCTTGAATCTGCGATTACGAGGCGAAGGAGAACCTAAACTCCGGGCGCCCTTGGGGGAGAGGAAAAGCGCCTTAGTCAATATGCGGCCAGCGGCTGTATTCGGGTTCGGTATCGCCACAGTGTGGACAAGCACAGGGGCCAGTCTAGAAGGGTCCTTTTTGGCGGAAGCGAAAGGGGCTCAGGGGTGTAAAACGCCGAGTCATCCGCCAGGAACAGCGCCTCTGCGCACTGTGACACTACTTGAGTGTGATTCGTATTCACTTTCAAACAATGACTGCCCCTGATTTTACAATCTCACTCAAGGGGCACAGCACAAAGATACTGTACAAAGGGACTAGAGATTTTGTATGTGTAATCGAATACCATGGAAAATGGTGACAAATGGAACCATTCCTGACAAGACCAAGACTCTCCAGGTGGGCTGTGTCAGGTAGCGTAGCGCTGGATCCACCTCCACAATCACATTGAATCACGGGCTCGGTATCGGTCTCTTTCAAGGCTGAAGTCAAATGCATGAGGCAATCACTTTTCAAGGGTCTCGTGGCGGCCTGAGGCAATTTACCACATGACCCAATCAGATGCTTTTCAATCACAGTCTCAACAACACCAAACACTGTAGTGAATACACTGTCATGTGGAATTTCTCTGATGGTTGACGTCGAGATATTCAGTCGTAGAGTAGTCCAATCCTAGCAACGACATCCCCCTCAATTCACAATGTCGCGCTCATTATCTGTGAGTTATTTGCTGCGATATTTCGGTAGAAAGGACAGGATACTAACCATTGTGCGATTTATAGCAAAAAATCTACTCCGACGTCTTTGCGAAATGGCCTAAGCAGGCCCTGCGACCCGACCACCAGCTCCAAGATGTCCTAGGCAAGGCCGTGACCGAGCGATTCCAAAGCCACAAGCCCTCCATGGAGCGCGACGAGCTTCTCAGGGCGCGGGCGCTGCAGTTCCTTCTCCAGAACCGATACAACGATCGAGTATGTGCGACGATATATCATGGGCTAGATTGGGTGCTAACTGTTGGATAGTTTAAGCTCAAGGGACGATTGTTAGAACCAAAGAGCCAGCCTACATACTTCCAAGACCTAGTGAGGGAAATCGATGAGGCGCCGAACCGGTCGTGGTTGGAGAGATTGGGCAAGAGGTTGTCGGGTATGATTCGGTTTCAGTAATTAAGGTCATGACGAAACGACTTGAAGACACACTGCTGGCATAAGGATACTAAAGAACGATATCTAGCTGGCATCGATTGTATATGTATTGTACTTGTACATTGTATCAAAAGCGATTCCCCAAACGTCCGCTGTGTTGCCCATGTCCAACGCCCTATCTAGATCTGTAAACCCTTGTAGACCCTCCTCGTCTAGATGTACTTCTCCTCTGGATCTATCTTGTTGAACCACACCTGGATCTGCTCATACGCAGTAAACACCAAACCTCCTGACACAACCAATCTCGCCAACCGAGGCAGCGCACCACTCCAGAACGTCAAAACACCCTCCTGCTTGAAGATAGTAGTCGCGCACTTGAAGCTGTTTCCGTACGTCTTTTTCGCCTCGATACTTTGCATTCGTGTCTTGATAGTGTCGAGGGGCTGCGTCACGTAGACGGTGATAAGTCCTGCCAGACCACCAATGCCAAACGTCCCCACGGCACCAAGCTTCTCTCCGGGAGCTGTGTACGACTCGGCCATCTGTTTGAAGAAGTTGTAGGCAGTGAATCGTGTTGCGCTGTTGGCAGCTTGTCGAGCGGTCGTGGGGACGAAACCCTGGAAGAAGCCTCGAAGGCCGCGCTCGCGGGCGATGATGGGGACGGCGTGGAGGAAGCCGCGCATTCGAGGCTTGGCGGACTTGCGGTCGTCGATTCTAGAATTGTAAGTTTGAGCTGGTTTGTGCCTGTGGTTGGACTTACAGAGTGGTCTTGATACTCTCCGTGGGAGTCACAGCCAGCAATGACTCTGTCACTCCCGCACCGAAACCAGCAACCACGGTTCGAGGTCCAGAAAGATTGCCATTCTCATCGACAAGCAGCGCCTTGTACTGATCAAACGCCACGAATCCTACATCCAGTTAGCCAATCATGCTCACACCATACGTCCAACGGGAGACAGCATACGGATTCCAGCCTTGGCCGCATTGCCGATAATCAGAGTGGTGCATCCAGCATACCACTGCTTTCCAAACGGCGGCCAAGGGAGCTTCTGGCCCTCTGCTAACCGTCTGTTCAACTGCGACCGGGTCTTTGCAACTACACGCTCCAATCAGTCCTGCCTGTCGATCGAGGTCGGAAACGTACATTCGGCGGGATAGGTAATAGCTAGCTTCAGTGTTAGTCACAAGCTTCAGTGTCGCGTGAGGAACATAACATACCAATCTCAATGGCGCCGGCGGTTGAGCCAGCGATGACGGAGCGCAGAGGGCTGGGCTGCTTCTTCTTCTCGCCCTGTTGTGTTGTCGACGCCATGGTGATTGTGATGCCCGGTGACGGTTTGCGAAGGTTGTGGTGGTGGTGATAGGAACGGAACTTTTTTTCTGGACGTGGGGGATGGATTTCGTCACTTTACCTACAGCTTAAGGTAGGTAGGTGAGTTAGGTAAGGTACCATTCACACGTGTGGGCGGCGCCGATGTCGCTGTAAGTGAGCGCCTAGGGAGCTTGCGGAGCACTCCGTAGGGGATAGGTCCGGGGGTGTCCCGCTGAAGCTGTTTACGGATCTATCCTCACGGACTTTAATTGAACAATTGGAATAAATGTTTGGTATGGAAAGTACATACTATTCGCAGCTTGTATTGATGCAATTCATGTACCTTGCTGTTGAGTACTTTGCCGTTGATCGGGCATTTTCTGGCTAGAGACAGGCGTTGTGGCCTCGGTCTGCCACGGCTCAAGATGATAACCTCGGCGCTCTTCTAAGCCCACGGATACATGCCTTGATCAAACCGGCCTTGCAAATCCGTTTGTGTTGATACGACCAGATTTATGGCTTTATGCAGATGTCTCGGATGATGTTAATAATCTGAGCTTATGTTTTTGGGCTATCATCCGGCATATCTGCAGGGTGCGTGTGTGTTGCAAGTCAACCTCTTCACTAACATCCATTCTCTTTATCTCCTCTCTCAACTGTTGAGCTCTTGAGAAGCTATTAAGTGTATGGTAACAGTGTGTTTTATAGACTTAGTATGAGCTTAAATAACTGTGTATCCTATCATGTAAATTTCTTGCTGAAAAACAACGACCTCCTATGTTCCAATCCGTCTTCCCAGAGCTACCCTGTAAGTGGCTTCATGCAGGAGTTCTGTTTGCTCTGCAACATGCCTGAATTTGCTTTTATCTTAGAAACATCGAATAAGAGTGAAACACATATGGAGAGACTGTTTGTTTGCGGGTATGAGCGATGCCTTTTCACAGATAGTGTATGTCGATATCCGTATCTCTCATCACGGGTTACACGGTTGATGTCGATGAAACCCAGCCTTTCCATAAAGCAGGCTGGGCAGATCCTTGGACGTGCTTTCTTATTGCAGTCTTGTTCCACCGTTGGACCGTTGGTGGTATAAAGTAGTTGCAATTCCCTCTCGCCAGGTTCTGTTAATCACTCTTCTCCTCAAGCCCACCTACCTACCCGAGTTCATCACGAGGATGGAGACTGCCTCGCCAGGCGAGGCTGGTCCTGAGTCTACTTCCAACACAACGACCAACAACTCCCCAACTACGGAGCACAAGATCTATTCTGGTGATGAGCTCAAGCGGCTTGAGCTTGAACTCTCCCCTCTCGGCGTCTTCGCAAAGTTCCTCAAACCAGGCGTCTCTTCCCCCCCTCCCTCACCCGTTCCCAACAAGCGCAAATGCAAAGATGTCCCCCTTCTCTCCAAAATCGGAGAAGGGTCTGATGCAACAGTCTTTGAAGTTATCGGGGAGGCGGTGGTTCTCAAGAAATACCACACGAATAATGGAAAAAAAATAG